>CAHIKZ030001435.1:62500-152500 GCA_903632075.3 Acanthosepion pharaonis | reverse complement strand
TGTCAGATGTTAATGAAACTTTCAGAAACTATTCACAGATGATCGAAATTATTATAAATTTTTTTTTTTTAAAAGTCATGGCAGAAATATTTTTTTTATATTTATTAACACCCCATAACTAATTTTATGAAAACTCTAGAAATTCGAGACCATCGGTTTTAGTGATTACAATAGTTAAAAGCACAAGGCTTTGAAGAATGCAAATCATGTTTTTTGTTTTTTTTTTTTTTTGGCCAACGTACCTGAAAATCAGCTGTGAATTGTAACATACAAAAACTCAATAAAACAAATATATTATTTAGTTTCAAATGCTTTTATTTGTTTTAATTTGTTTTATGAATATGGACAATATTTTCTGAAAGCAAAAATTTTTTTTCAATGAAAATTGAATTTTTAATACAATTATTTCTTATTTCTTTAATTTTAAAAAGATTTTAAAAAATGTTTAAATTGAATTTTAAAAAATATTTTAACATTAGTTAAAAGCAACATCAACCTTTCAAAATGTCCGTGAGATTGTCATTGTCAGCGCTTTGAAAATTGTATAATTTGGACCAATCAGATTAGCCATGGTAATTAAGAAATGTAATTTTTTGTTTATAGTCGGACAGTAATTATCAAGTACAGAAGACCAACCAGAATACAATTTAGTTGCATTATTTGAGTTCAGCATTGTTCTCCGCTGTTAAGCCCTTTTACTTTTATGAAGCAATGTATGGAGAAGTTAATTTGAGTTTTCAATTTCAACTGAGAAGGGTACCTACAAGTAACAGTATCATCTTATGAAATTTAACTATCAAGCAACTTTAATTTATATGATCTTATTTTTTATATTAATCTCAGTTATGACATTTTTCCATAAATGAAATATCAAAATTAATAATAAAAATGAATGGAAATACAAATAACACAGTAAATGTAATAAATGTACATAAAATTATAGTATTTTATGTACATTTTCTGATAAAATTTCATAAGAAAGGTACCTAAATTAATTAGATACCTTTTTCTTATGAAATTTAATCACTATTAACAGTCTTATTTTTTAATTTTTTATATTTTCCATAAAGCATCGTAAACGTAAAAAATGAAAGCTAAGTACAAAAAAAAAAAAAAAAAAAAAAATTAGAGCACTGAAAGTTTTCCTTAAAAGTAACAAGGTAAATAATTTGTTCACTTAAATAATTTCACTTCCTTCCATCCATAGAAAGAATTACCCTTCCGTAAGTTATCTAAACGTCATGAATGTGCCTTTCGTCAAAAATGCGAAAGGTTATGACCTGCTTTGTTTTATTTTCAAATTACATTTTTTCGCGCAGAAGCTGTTAAGCTTGGTTCAAAAATATTTTAAATAAACAGTATAATATCTGTTTTATTAAAATCAGTTTTGAAAAATGATAATTGACTTTTAAAAGAATATCAAAGTAAGATTTTAATCTTTTTATCAAATCGAAAAAGATGATTGAAAATGATTATCTGCCTTTTTTTGACCAAAAAAACAATATTTTTAACAAAAATTTCAGACGTACTAGGAACGATTAAAAATGTAAAAAAAAATACCCCAAAATACTTTGATCTTTCTTTCTTTAATAATAATAATATGAACATTAGACGATAAAATTTTGTTTTCGCCAAGTTTGGCATCTTTTTCATCATGCTATGCTCTTTTGTTTACATTTTCGTGGGTGAGTTCTCCCTTCATTCTCACGATGTGTCTTAATCGTGTTTTCAAATTGATTTTATTAAAAAAACAACTGTATTTTTCCCATTTTCGCCCCTTCAATTAGAACCACCACAAGGTAATTTTATGTAGTCCTGTAAGTTTTGTTGAAATCAGCTAAAAAATGTAGGAAATTCAATCCAACATATAAACGTTACAGACACACACACAACCTGTGTTTTATAATAAGTAAGATATATATATATATATATATATATATATTTAAAAAAAAAAAAACCACTTTAAAGGTACCATTAAAGTAATATCAACATATATGTACACGTTTCTTATAAAAACTGCCCCATATATATATAGATATATATATGGGTCTTTATATATATATATATATATATATATATATATATATATATATATATATATGGGGCTTTTAAGAAACACCACATAGTAGGAACTGATATTAAACTACAAACAACATGTCCTGATGCTATAAATAAACTCCAGAACGCTTCCCCAGGATAAAATACCTTACGCTCCCCCACTAATCGCTAATACAAACAAGTCATCTACAAGAAGAAGACTGACATTGAAAATAAATTTAAAACAACGCTCTGAGACAGACACTTAGGGGCTGATGATAGCCATGTACAGAATGGCTTGAAATAGATTATCTTCTATGTTGATGTTATTTTCATTTTTTTGCTGTAAAAATACATATGCTCTGTTATAATAAATATATCTAAGCTCTCTGTTGATCAGTTTTAATAACTATTATTACTAGGATCCATCCGGATTATATACAATCAGATTGATTACCTGTACTATATATATATACTGTAAAAATTCTTTTGGCTTTGATTCGAAGAACTCACAAAAGGTCAGTTTTAACCTCTTTCCTGTTTAAAAAAGCTGTTTCTTCCAAATGATTCTGTAAGCTATTGAACAAATGGTACTCTGAAGGAGCAAGATTGGGAGAATAAGGTTGGATGAGGAATTTTCTCCAACCAAGTTCTTTTTTTATCTTTTTGACGTGATTCTTGCTGTGTTTCCATATTGTCCTGATGAAACATTACCCTTTTGATTCACTAGAGCAGGTATTTTTTTTTTTATATAAATATTGGTTCAAATGCTCTAATTGCTGACAGTATATTTGAGCATTAATTGTTGCATTAGGACAGGTAAGAATTCAAAGTGGATTATTCTTTGGTGATCCCACCAGATTGAAAGAAGAACCTTTTGCCCATGAAGTTCCCTCAGCTGTGGCTGGGGTCCTTCCCTTTTCTGAGCCACTGTCTACACACCTTAACATTTCGACAAAAGATTCATTTTTCGTTAGCCAGTCACAAGTCTATCCAAAAAGGTGAAACAAATTGACAAGAATGGAGAGAAGAGCAGATGTCAACTTGAGATTTGAGGTTGTTTTCAGACAATTCAAGAGGCACCCATTTTCCAAGTTTAGGAACTTTTCCAAGTTGTTGAAGATGACGAACAGTTGTATGGTTTGAACTGAGAACCACTGCCAATTCCTCAACTGATAAAGTAGGATTTTCTTCAAGGGCTGCTTCAAGAAGCTTTTCATCAAACTCAACTGACGTCCGGTTTGATCTTCATCTTCAAGGGTGAAATTCCACCTCTGAATTTTGGTAAAACCATCTTCTGCAAGTTCTTTCATTCACACATTCCTCTCCATAAACTGAGGATGTTTCTAGCCACTTCAGCTGCTGAGTTTCCTTTCTTGAACTCATGAAGCATTATGTGCCTCAAATGATTCTTGGGTACTTCCATATTAGCAGGGATTTAATCAAACAAAATTTAATTTTTATTGTTCTCTGAAATAAAATTTGACCAGTTTTAGTTTGCATCTAAACATAAAAATAATGTTCAGCTCCATTAGACATTATAAAATACTCTAAATTTCGTTCATTTTAACAAAAAGTTAAAATTCGGATAGAACTTATGGGATGACCTGATATATGATAAAAATATAGTTTTAAGGTATGCTATATTTCTATGTTAAAGAGCTCAATATCAGGAATAGAGCATACCACTCTGTTAAGTATATGACTCCTTTTGTTATTCACTACCTTTACAAGAACCAGAACAGGCTTAAAATGGAGTACTACTGTCATATATGGGCAGGAACTGCCCAGTCTTTACATTACAGTCTCAATAGAGTCCAAAAGTATCAACACGTCCTTGTGGTTGATGATTTATTTTCCACCCTACAACACCTTACCTACAGATGAAACATTATAAGCCTCTTGCAGCTGTATTGCTATTCCATGGAAAGTGTTCAAATGAATTCCATTTCTTCATCCCACCTTCACAGCTAAGGCCCATCATGCCATACATATTTTAGTGAAGCACATTCATTTCTTTTGTATTTCATCGGTGAGATGTAAGTTCCATTCAATGCCTTATGGCACTGACATCCAGGGGATGATTCCCTAATTGATACAATCTTAACCTGTTTAAGTCTAGGGTAAATTGTTATCTTCCCCACAAATTGTGCCTTTAACTCTGTAACTCTCTACCTTAAGTGTCTCTTAAGGCTTTCCAAACTATCAATCCAAATCTTACCAGAGTGACACTACAACTGGATACCCATAAGAGGAAGATGTGATTTTATCTTGATCTCAAGTGTTTCTGTTTAAACATTTTAACGTTGGGTCTTCCAAGTGGTGACCACTTGACTGAGTAGGAACAAAAGTACAAATAAGTAAATCAGAGGTTTTGAGTTCAAGTGACACCAAGTTGGACATTTATAATTTCTAGCTGCTAGTCTATATTCACAGATGGGGATTGAAGAAGTCAGTTCTGGTCTGCCCTTAGACCTAAGAGGGGGAAGACATACATAGCCATGTTTTTTTGTTGAGGCAGGACTGGAATTAATCTTGCACAAGACATGGTGAGTCCTGCCTGACAATGATTTGAGGCAAGGTTTTACAAGGTTAGATGCTCTTCTGATGTACAATTCAGACACTCACAGTAGTCCAAATACACCAAGTGTATCAAAACACCTTCTTTAGGAAGGTTGCCATTAAAGTCTTGAGACACCTTTCTATGTTATATATATATATATATATATATATATATATATATATGGATGACTATGTTATGCTCTTGTCATTACGATAGAGCACTATTAAGAAAAAGTTAATTCCAAAACAGTAGCCGTCACCACCATTAACGCATCACATTTTATTAATGAATTGAGTACTCTGGCTGCTGGAATTTGTACACATTTGTATATAATACATTAGAATTTCCCCTTCTCTGCCATGCACTGATAGCTTAGGGGCAGGATGTCCAACTGATGCCAAATCAATACGGTCTCAATTCTGGCTTGAAGCAATTGGATATCTAGCCACACGCTTGTATGTGGATGACTATATATATATATATATATATATATATATATATATATATATATATTAGATATAAATGTGGATATAAACCAAATAATTAGATATTAGCAACTGTATATATGTGCATTAGAATGCATACACAGGTAAGTGAATGCAAAACTACGAATGTAGGTATATATATATATATATATATATATATATTAATTTTAATACATTCTTTTTTATAGATACAAATGTAAAAAATTTGTTTATAATAAACAGTATTAACAACATTTACCGCCTGAATGTCCTAGAAATTTTCACAGAAAATATTTGTCCTCCATGAAAATTTCTTGACATTCAGGCCGGTAAATGTTGTTTAATACTGTTTATTATAAACAGAGCATTTACTTAAATATTTGTATCTATAAAAAGAATGTATAAACATAAAAATGTCTTAAAATAATTGTCGGTCTTTGTCCATTTCATAATATATATATATATATATATATATATGTGTGTGTGTGTGTGCATGTATGTATGTGTGTGTACACTGGGCTTTCCCATCATTTTCAACATCTGAAGGTCTAGCAGTTCAATTCTTAGAACCAATAGCCAGACTACTCAAGATATCATTTGCTTTAGTGGTGAAGGCTTGTGTAAAACCAATCACACTTTTGGAAAGAGCAGAATACAGAGAACTGGTGTACAGTATGTCACAAAGGCTGTCCTCCTTCTAGACTATTCACCACCCAAGACTATGGGACCCGGCCTTTCCTGCTATTTACCCATAGCCTAAGTCCAGAGCAGATAACATTAGAAAGATTTTAGAGTTCCATGAAAATAAGTGGATACAACATTTAAAAATGCAATATCCAGCCAGGCTTAACCATAATTTTAACAATATGGATAGTATTAATATATAACACTACAAATCAAAACCTACCCACATTTCTCACCCACACAAGACACACATGCTTACGAAGGTGTTGAGGCCTCACACATATACACACACCCACACAAATATACACACTTAGACACATCATACTCACTCACTCCTTAATGAGCCAAATGATAACACACACCCATAGTAATATACACGCTTATACACATCATACTCACTCACTCCCTAAGAACCAAATAACACACACACACTTAACAGAGACACATCCCCTTTCCAGGAACCAAAAAAACTGTCAAAATGACCAAGGGAATTCAGAGCAACATGAATCCATCTAGCTCTTATCTCAAATAACAACTTAAAAGAGACTGTTTGACCAACACAAAGACTGACCAAAATTTGCATTAAAAAAAAATTTAAAAAAATTAAAAACTACAGACAAAAGTTCATTTTCTCCATCAAGTCATTCATTTCTGTCATTCACTGCTACTAGCAAGCAGAAAATTATTTTTCTCCTGATGATGGCTATGTTGGCCGAAACTAGTCGAGGAAGCCAAATGAAATAATAATAAAAATGAAGGAATATTAATATACAACCCAGTGTGTCTGAAGGTTTAATTTTTTAATATTTTTTATTGTTCAATATATATATATATATATATATATATATATATATATATATATATATATACACACATTAAGAACTGGACAAAGTCCAACAATTTATTAAAGACATTTTTATGTTTAACATTCTTTTTATAGATACAAGTATTTAAGTAAATGCTCTGTTTATAATAAACAGTATTAAATAACTACTGAACGCTCCTTTGTTGCCGAGTCGGTTAAGGCACGTCAGCGTAAATGACGGTTCCAGATAGGATGCAGGTTCAAATCCTGTCAAAGGACGAATATTTTCTATGAAAATTTCTCGGACATTCAGGCCAGTAAATTTTTTTTGTTTGATAGATAATTCTTCAGTGCCAGTTTTGAGTCCAAATTGTTGGCGATAATGGCTCTCCACTACTTCCTGTCCATTATAACTCTCAGCAATGTTTTATATTTACTATCTGTTCTTGGATCTTTCATAAAAACTTTAATAAAAATAAATAGTTTAAATTATTACAATAATATTATCTATATCTATAATTCTCAAAATCTGTGTGTGATCTGATGTTGTTTATGCATTTCTACTGTTTTCATCCAAACGCTACTGTGTGCAAGGCTGAAAATGACTCAATGGCTGAGAAGAAACACCTCCAACTGCTGCTGCACATGAGGCTGAAACAAGATTGAAAACACAAAAACAGCCCTTTTCAGGGCCACCCCCCCATTCAAATTGTTAACCCCCCTCCTCCATTTGGGGATGTGCCTCAATTGCACCCAATTGTTGTTACTAATATTGATTTTTGGGTGGGCTGACTTTAAACTTAAACTGCTCCAACTGAACGGCAAAAATTCCCAGTAATAAAGACCCAGTTGAAGACTAGTTATACTGCTAGTGTATATATATATATCCACCCTTTGACAGGTTTTTATTTTTCATCGTATGGAGTGGCATGCCACCTTCCTTGCCAGTAGAAAAGATAGTGAGGGAGATGGTTTAGATGCCAACCACCTGTTCATATGGCAGGTTGTGTTGAATTACATGTTACTGGTAGCATACCTAAGCCCAACCAAACTCAGAACAGAAAAAAATAAGGTTGGTTGATTTTGTTTAGTGGCATATCAACCTCTATGGGTTATTTAAAGCTGAAATCTAAATATTTTGAACGCAATTTTATCACTTCAACTAAATATATACTATAAATAGGTATTGTTGGTTGGTTGATTTTGTTTAGTGGCATATCAACCTCTATGGGTTATTTAATGCCGAAATCTAAATATTTTGAACGCAATTTTATCACTTCAACTAAATATATACTATAAATAGGTATTGTTGGTTGGTTGATTTTGTTTAGTGGCATATCAACCTCTATGGGTTATTTAATGCCGAAATCTAAATATTTTGAACACAATTTTATCACTTCAATTAAACATATACAATAAATAGGTATTATTGGTTGGTTGATTTTGTTTAGTGGCATATCAACCTCTATGGGTTATTTAATGGCAATATCTAAATATTTTGAACACAATTTTATTACTTCAACTACATATATACTATAAATAGGTATTGTTGTTGTTTTTTTTATATAGAAATGTATTTTTATACTTTCATAATGTTTTGTTTAGGAGTTCATTATTTGCCCATAGCTGGGACCCTAACAGGTGCTACTATCCCAGATCAGAATGAACTTGGGAACGACAGCAATTAAGAGATGGTTCCACACTTCTCAAAAGCTCCAATTTCAAATTAAAAAGTTGCCACTAAAATAATGATTAAATTGATTATACATATCTTGACTATTGGCTCCTATATGAAGCTCATCTGCCCTTTAACAGGTCTTGTTTTTTGTCCTGTGGGGTGACATTTTATCCTCTTTACCAGCAGAAAAGCATGTGGGGGTGCTGGTTTAGATGCCAACCACCTGTTCTTATGGCAGATTCTACTGGGTTACATGTTACCAGGAGCAGGCCTAAGTCTGACCTGACCAGAAAGAGATGAAATTTTAAAAAAATAAATTGGAATAAAATTTATAGTTTACTGGTTGTCACTCTTTACTCATCAGAACTCAATTGAGGAATAAAATATTAAATGTATGTACTGAAAAAAGATAAAGGAAAAACTAATACCCCGTTATTAGTAATATACTAAACACGGAATATCTATGAGCAGATTACATTAAGTCCTAGCAGCCATTCCTTCTGTTTATGCAGAAAAGGCTGCCTAGACTTAATGAAAATTGTTTCAATGACTAAGCCTCTGTCTATGAACTCACAAACACATTAGGCTGACTGTCATGAAGTAAGTTTGTTTACACATTTCACAAAGCATTACAAATGCTTAATGACATGATAAAACAAATTTCACTGCAAGTAAAACTGACCATTTTATTCCTATTGTATATTTATGAAAAGAATATATAAATGTTATTTCAACTGACATTCTGCTTCTACTTTTCCTTCAGAAAATAAGTTTTTTATGTTTCATTTAAAAAATGTGTTGTTAAATGCTTGGTATTCCAACAGTCAGATAGCAACAAAAACCTGGGTAGATGGATTCCAACACATTTAAGAGAATAAATTCAGAGAGAGGCAGGTTGTTCTTACAGATGGTCCTTTGCAATTTTGCTATCACATTTTCCATTCTCTAAAACACTTTGTAGATATTAAAATTTTTTGCACCTGTTTAATTTTGGTATCTTTAATTTGTAATCTACATTGGTCCGTTTCTTTTACTGACAACCATAGATTCTGTTGTCTTACAGTTGATGTTTAGTTCTTTCTTCTTTATTTTTATTTGCTACCTTCTGTAAGAATTCCTGTAGTTTCCTTTCTGTGTCTGCTATCAACACTGTGGCTGCCAATAATGAATCCTTGTAGGACTTATAATTCTCTTAGAATTGTTTCACTGTAACGGTTGAATAAGTTCAGTGAGAAGATACACTGAAATTATTAACAAATATCACATTTTTAAAATTCAATAAGAAGACAGAATGCATGGTCGTCAGTAAAAGGGACAGTTCAATATGCAAATTACAAATTGAGCAGGTACAAAAATTTAAATGTCTGGAAAGCATTTTAACAGAGTATAGAAAATGCAGCATAGAAAATTAGAAGGCAGAGTAGATTAGCGAAAGTTGCCTTCCAAAAGTTAAGCAAACTATTAAGAAACAGGAAAATTTTGTTAGAAAGAAAGAAAAGAGTACTGAACTGTTATGCAATATCAGTTCACTTATATAGCAGTGAACACTGTTACAGTTTTTTGGATATATCTATGTACTAGTGATCTAGCCAAAATGAGCTGACTCATTTTATAGTCCACCAAGAGAAGGGTTAACCAATCAGAAAGCTCAAAATATTCAATTCCGACATGTATAAAGGCAGCCATTTTGTTTTTTCTCCCAAAATATCTCCACTGCCAACCTGATATCAAAGACTTAAAGAATTAACAGCCGCTACTTTCTCCGAATCTACACTGCCAACCTCTTATATTGAAGAGATTACGGACTTCACTGGATTCCATATTCCGAGACTACGGCAAACATGGTCAACACACTGGACAATCCCCTCACAGATAAAGAAGAGACCTGAAGCAACAGAAATGTGGTTCTACAGAAGAATGCTGTGAATATCATGGACTGAACATGTGAGCAATGAAAAAGTTTAAGAGAAAATATAAACAAAAAGGACATTTATATTTAATATCAGGAAGAGACAATTGAAATTTCTGGGTTGCATTACAAGGAAAGAGAGCTTGGAAAATTTAACACTGATAGGACACTGTGAAAGAGAAAAACAGTGCATAATCTACCTAACAAGCTTCTGTAAATGCTTGACAAAGCAAGGATTAGGAGAGACAGCAAAAAGACAAACTTTATTAAGAGCTATAAAGGACAGGAAGTTGTGAAGAGCCATGATACTCCACGTCCTGAAGTGACATGGCACATAAAAGTAGAGGAGCAGATCAGTGTCAGAAGGCAAGTCACTGAAGATTTTATCTTTATTTATCTATTCACTATATATATATATATATATATATATATATATATATATATATAAATTGTGTATTTGGGGACACGGGACTGCAGTTTTTTATTTAATTTTTCTTGTGTTCTTATAATTTTCTTCTTTTATAGACACAAATTGTCTAGAAATTATGTAACTCTCGGTACATACATAAATCAATCCATAGATTCAGTTAAAAGTAAAAATAAAATCATCCTTGATAATGGCTAAAAGTATAGCCGAAAATTCTTGGATATACAAAACATTTGAACAATTTCTACATAATTTGTGTCCACACAAAAAGAGAGAGATTCATATGAACACAAGAAAAATTAGATGAGAAGCTTAACCACAGTACTTTATCAGTTGTTTTTAATGAAACTTATCTATCTATATATATATATATATATATATATATATTAGATAATATTAGTGGTAAATATACACATACATATGCAATCATATATCTAAAATATCTAAATATATATACATACATACATACATACATACATATATATTTGTATAAAAATAATTCTAAGAGGATAGAATCCAGGTAGAACTCAATGTCTAGGACAGAGTAGATATAATAAAAGACTTAAACACTAATAAGCCTTTTTATTATATATATATATATATATATATATATATATATTTCACTAGATACTGGACTCTCAGGAATGGTACTTCAAACCAAGGCATCAAAATTCAGTGAGAGGAAAAAAAAGAAAAAGAAATATCCAAGAACCAGAACATTTCTTCAGAAACCTGTCATAACAAAACGCCTACATAAAAGATCAAAACAAATATTATTATATTGATTGGCTGGAAATAGACCACCGATCATGATGTTAAAGCTTCATGATGAGTACATTGTGCTGGGGCTATTTGATCTATAGTTTAATCACTACTGCTATCTGTGACTATAAATCGATCCAAAAAAATTGCCTAAAAGTCAGTTTTCTGTTAATTCTTTAATGGTTTAAGACTGCAAGAATAGTACATTATATTCTAATATTCTCCTCTTATTTTTGTTGTTTGTTTACACCTACTAGTATTAGTACTCCTAGTAAAAGTGTAAGTGTTGTTTGACATTTCTTACATGAAGTATTGTCATTGTTATTCAATTTTGACTCTTTTTCATCTTATTTTTGTAGCTTGTTTCCACTTAGTTTCTAGTAAAAGATGTAATAGTTTTCTGTTGTCCTAACTTTTTTGATGACATATCATCTGTATTATTCATTTTTACTATGTTTTTTTTCAACATATTCTCAAAGTGTTAATAACATAAAACTCATCACAAGACTTTTTCCTCTTTGTCCATCTCACATTTCTCTTTTGTTCTCAGTCACACTGTTGCAAAAAAAACAAAAGAAAACAAAAGCAAATTAAACGAATTCATTATTTTAAACTTTTATGCATTCTTTTATAAAACTGATTTTTTTCTCCTTTGACAAATGAAAATATCTAAAATTTACAATGTACAACTCTTGCAGAAAAATTTAGATATGGCTTGACTATTATTTACACTATTTACATTCATACTATTGTCCTTATCTTTGTTGTTGTCATCATGTTTCTACTGTTGTGCCCTCTGGACTTCATCAGGTGTATATCAATCTGGGTAACCTACAGGGAATTCTGAACTGAATCCTTTATTTAGTCTACAGTGGTATGCTGCTTTTGTTCCACTGCCCATGTCTAGGTTTGTTTTGTTTAGCAGCATATCAATTACTATTGGTTATTTAATGCCAAAGTGTAAATAATTTGAACAATTTTATGGCTTGAACTAAATATATTTTAAACACAATTGTATGTCTTCAAGTACAGATAAAATGTAGTGTTGGTCATGTTGCTTCAAAAAGATATTATTGCTTTTTTTTTTTTTTTTTTACATAAAAGTGTATTACTGTTATTCTTTAACTAGCAGCATGGCTCGGTGTTGCCCGTGCTTGATTCAAAAATCGTACAACTTGCACAGCAATCGCTATCACTTGACTTAAAATATTTTTACCCTTCCTTGCCTTTAAAGGAGTGCCCTTTGCCGTGCTGATGTTGCTACATGCCTTACTTCTTGCCTATCTCACACTGCAAATTTTTTCTAAGCTCTATACTAAACATTAAATCTGTTACGAAAAAAGAACTAAACAAAATGAACACAAAACGATCAGCTTCAAAAAGGACTCGTATCTGGAAAAACTGAATGAAAAAAGAATGTTAACAACAAATACTTTTTCACACCTAACCCAGTTCTGTGGAATCACAATCACCATTGAGTTTAAGCAAGCGAATGAGCCAATTGGAGTAAAGTGCCATGCAGATTTAAATTTTTCCCACTTATGACGAATGCAGTTATCGATTTTTTTGCATGCTAGTTAACATTCGTGTCAGTCAGCTGTTGGCTCTCACAGTGGCCAATAGAATTTTCCTGCCTATTCGCGGCAGCCAGCTATTGGCTCTCACTCTGGCCAGTAGAAAATGGCCACAAACTACATTAAAACTGCTGTAGAAGCATGGAAAAATCGATTATTTCCACTATCGATGGAAGTTGGGAAATGCATGGTTGGTCTTAGCCTTCCTGCTAACTTGGAGTATGTGCATGTAAATTTTGGTGCAAATCCATCGAAAATTGCGGCTGTGCATTCGTTACACATGCACAAACATCCTGCCTTTTATAGATAGAGATATAAAAATGTATTCTTATACTTTCATCGTGTTTTGTTTTGGTATTCACTATTTGCCCATAGTTGGGACCCTAACAGGTGCTATCACCCCAGGTTAGGGCGGACCTGGAACAACAGCAATTAAGAGGTGGTTCCAGGCCCCTCAAAACTTTCAAATTCCCAATCAGAGGCCCTGCTGCTGGATCTAGTTCATCATCATACCCAGGACTTCCATATCTAAGGATATCTCATCTAGCAGTAAAACAAGAACAGTCTACCCCCATAGATTAAATAAAGGGTTCCATTTGGAATTCCCTGTAGGTTACCCAGATCAATATACACCTAATGAAGTGTAAAGGGCATAATGGCTGAAACGTGATAACAACAACAAAGACAAAGACAATAGTTTGTGTGCAAATATTGATAACTCCTCATCCCAGAAATTCAGACAGAAAATGGTTTGACTATATTCAAGCAAATTTATACTGAATATAATTTCAGTAAACTGAGTATATTTTCCAGTAATATGGTGACTGGTCAGGAGAAATTTGCTTAAAGAATACAAAAATACAAGCTTCAAGGATTAAAATTAGATTTAATGCTTAGGGATTGAAAGATGGTCTGTGAATTGGCATAAGAAAGATAGTGGAGCCTCCTGTTGCCTTCTCCATGCTTTTGAATTCAGCTTTCCTTCTCTTGGGTTGGTAGCCACTCAAAGCTAGAGAGCTAAGTCTACTCTGTTATTTAACCCACACCTGAAGGAAGAAATGGATTTATGCCCTTTCCCAAGGGCATTAGTGCAGAGGTGTTGTAACATACCTATGGATGATAATGGGTATACCTCCATTCCCATAAATACAGTAGTGAGTACTGTAAGTTGGTCTGCAGTTGGAGATTCATTGCGAAATTCACTTGACTAACTTCTAGCAGTTGACTACTTCTTCTCTGCCACTGGTGAATCTTATATGTGTTGTTCATGTCCTAAATATTATCGTTCATTATCAACCATCGTGGGATTATTCTATTCAGTAACTTTCCCTAGGTTACAACAAAAAGTGAACTCAACAGACGAGGTTAGAATTTAAATGCTATTTCCTAATTCCCCTGGTTGTTATTTTTTAGATCAACTGCCAATTTGACCATATCAAACCAAGCAAAGTTACTATTAAGACAGAAGTAAATACTTGTGTCATTGGCATAGATGCCAAGTTGAGAACTGATGACATCAGGAAGGTCATTGATGAAAAATTAGAAACAATGTAGGTCCAAGGATAGAGCCCTGTTAGTATTTTCCACAAGTATGTTGTGGACAGATGTTGGTAGGTCTCCGTGTGTATTTAAATGGGTCATTCAAAGATCAGCCACAGTAAATTTACATCCAACTTCTTATAATATTTCACCTTTCTTAGTAGACCTTTTATTATCAAATCTCAAATATTTAATTACAAAAGTCAAAAAAGAAACTGAATGAAATTGGCTAGACTATGCAGTAGTAGGCATCCATTTATCTCACGAGATAAAAGTAGTGTCCTGTTTGGTTAAAATTCAGTCCTTTGGTGGTGAAAATGGTGTGACCTCACCAGGGTGCAAGCGTGGATGATGGTATATGTAGGCTGTGTGCACCACCCAGACTATGAGGCCACACTCTCAGTCATACCAACAAGATCCAAAGGAATACAAGACAATTCATTTGGGGATGGGTTAGCTGCAGGAAATGTCAAAAATTGTCAGTGCTGAGAGCCAATCACCTTCAGGGATTCACTCCAGATTTTTTTCTGGATTTACCTCTTTTCCGAGTCTGTCTATATTTCTGAGATGAGGTATTATGTACACTTTTTACATTATTCGGACTATTGTCTTCATCTTCATGTCTCGAGGGCACATGGCACAGTGGATAAAGGTGTTGGTTAGATCCAATGACAGGACCCAAAGAATGTGAGTTCAATACCCGGTTAAGGCAGTGGAGAACTTTCAGAGGGAAATTAACAGGAGATAACTGATAACTGACATCCAACATGGCATATGGAACTAGAACAGTGTACCCCAGTGAGCGAAGTAAAGGGTTCAGTTCGACATTCCAACCACCTGAAGAAGGCAGGAGTGTACAACGGCCGAAACGTTGTGATAAATATGGCGACAAAGATGAGGACAATAGTCTGAATAATGTAAATAATGTACCTCTTTTCCGTACACTATTTACATTATTCAGACTATTGATCTCATCTTTGTTGCCATATTTATCACAATGTTTCAGCTGTTGTATGCTCCGACATTCTTCTTTTAAGGACACATGGCACAGTGGATGAAGGCGATGGTTAGATCCAGTGACAGTGTAAGTTCAATACCTGGTTAAGGCAGTGGAGAACTTGGAGAGGTGAATTAACAGGAGATAACTGATAACTGACATCCAACATGGCACATGGAACTAGAACAGTATACCCCAGTGAGCGAAATAAAGGGTTCAGTTCGACATTCCAACCACCTGAAGAAGGCAGGAGCATACAACGGCCGAAACGTTGTGATAAATATGGCGACAAAGATGAGGACAATAGTCCGAATAATGTAAATAGTGTACATAACACCTCATCTCAGAAATATAGACAGAATCTTTTCAGTGTTTGGAGATGATCGCAAGAGGTTTAAAATCAGGATTTTCCTTCCTCTAAATGGACTGCCTTCTTGAGTCTATCTACCCAAAGCAGCTGATTATGAGGCACCAGTTTTCTGTGTTCACCCATTCTTCAAATTGGATTTGAATTTAGTTGTCAGAGGATATTTGAGATGCATGTTATGGGAGCATTTTATAGACAGTAGGAGCTTGTCCTCACTATCAGACCCTGGCTATGACAACCTTCAGAACATATATAATGTACATATATAAACATTATATACATTATGTGTTTCAGAAGCTCAAAAAATAACATTTTTTAAATATAGAAAGCGTTAGATAAACAAAATGCAAGAAAGGAAGACAAATTGCGAAATATTGATTTCATTAATAAACAAACACAAATATTGAAAAGTTTGTTAAATTTAGAAAAAGACAGCAAAAAAAATTAAAATATAAATTAGGATTTCGTCTAAGATATTCAGAGATTATAGGGTCATTATTTATAACATATAATAAAATAATTTATCCTAACATTTTGATAGTACTACTAACATCTAAACTATCAATTGATAAAAAATGAATGAGAGTAGAAAATACAAAGTGAGAAATGAACTCACTACTCAATTGTAATTGATCTAGCAAGACAAGCATATTAACTATTACACCATGTCAAAGTATTCATATAATTTTTTAAGTGTAGCTTAGATGCAACACAAGGCCAAAAATGTGGATCATTCATATCTGCTCATTGTGTATCTTGACGTAAACAAATGACATCATATATTATTTCGAGCAGATATGAGCATTTGAGAGAAATTATGGGAAATTTGTAGTTTAAAAACAGTAATTTAACTTTGCTAACCAGATGCTTCCTCTGTAGGTAAATAGTATAGCATGTCAGGCTATATGACGGTTCTGTTAAGGATACAGGTTCAATTCCTGTCAGAGGACACATATTTTCTATGAAGTCTCTTAGACATAAATGTAGTTAATACTGTTATTATAAATAGATTATATATTATTTACTTAAATGTTTGTATCTATAAAAAATGTAAAAACAGAAAATATATTAAAATAATTGTCAGACTTAGTCCATTTCATTATATATGTATTCCAGAAGACTTTTTTTAAAGCATGTTATAATAAAAACAAAATGCTTCTTTAGTACATCAAACTTCTGTTAGAAGAGATCCAACTCACTATGGAGCACTTATCCAATGATTTTTAGCATGTCACTGTAGAGGAAATGGAGTTCTACACCATTAAGTTCACTCCAGAGTGACACCTTCCTGCTTGTGGCATGCTAAACCATGAGAGGACATAATCTGTTCTCTGATCTATCAGACTGCTTCGATTACAGAATCTGATTTGGTTGATTCTATCATGTTCATGTCTAGCTTTGGCATTTCAAGTGCAACTGCAACAAAATGACTTTGCAGTCAATTTCTGTCGCTTGCTTTCTGTATGGGTCTTATATTTCAGTAAGCAAGGTATTATGTTTCACTCATCAAGTTGTTTCTCTTTTATTTTCTTCACTGTGGGTACAACAGCTTCGAAGATGATTGTTGATTGCAATAGGCCAACTGGGATTTTTTTAAATTATATTTTCTAGGGAAATTCACTCAGGAGCAAATACTGCTGATTGCTTAGAGTGTTGCTGAATAATACAATTTACTTTCCCACAGACAAAATTATTGAAAGCCTTTTGCAAATCTATTGATATTTCCATGTCAAAATGTTATGATGAACTACATTTCTTAATTCCGGATATAGACAACTCAGCCCCTAACCAATTTGATACTGATATATTTAATTTCTCCATCCTGAACAACTTAATCCTAGGAGATTTTGTTAATAAACACATGGTTTTCACTTTTGCTGTATATCATTCTGTAAGGATAATGATGTTCTTGGGTAACCAAAAATAAACATATCCCAAGCTTAAGAATTAAACAAAATTCAAAATTCTTGTTTTCCTAGAATAATTTGTAAGAATACACATGTTTTGGACAGGTAGTATAATGTAAACAAACCCCTAAACTTAATTTCTCAGGACCAGAGAAATTCAAACAATACATTAATCAGTTATTCCTATTGGCAGTAAGTGGATAGGGTAGGAAACCTTGGTTTTGCTCAATTTTACTGAATTTTGGCTCTGGGTTTGATTCTTCTAGGAACTGTTCTTAGATTCATTTTATTACTTTAAGACATAATTTTTAACCCATTCCTTTACATTCCACATCCCAAAAATTTACTCAATAATGTCCCCAAGGACACATGGTCCAGTAGATAAAAGTGTTGGTTGACTGATCCAAAATTGACTTGACCCAAAGAGTTGCGAGTTCAATACCTAGCCACAGCAGAGAGAACAAAATCTTGGAGAGTTATCAAGAGAAATTAACTAAAACTGAGATATCCAAAAGCATGACATGTGGAATTAGAACAATCTACCTGCATGGACTAAATAAAGATTTTGGTTCAAAATTTCAACTGAAGAAGGGCAGAACATACAACAGCTGAAATGTCATGAATATAGCAATAAAGATGAGGACAACAAAAAGTATAAATAGAACCCTTTATCTTACCTATGGAGATAGGTTGTTCTTGATCTGCTATCCATGTCTAGGAATATCTTATCTAGTTCTTATTTAGTACTACTTAGTGGAGTGAATTCTCAATGCCTTCTCCATAGGACTGCTCAGTTCATGCTCATATATTTTATGCGAAGTCTAAATCAGAGATTGAAATCACAATTATTATTTTACAAAATTTATGAACCAATGCTTTAATCCACTAAGCCATTGTCCCATGGGACAATTTTCTGTGGTAAACTTGGAGCCTTAAACCTAACCTAACTGCTGATTAATACTGCTCATATTTTGACTGTTGCTGCTGCTGTTGAAGATGAGCTGTCATTTTTCTTTCTTTATTAGCGGCTCCCATATTGTAGTTATTTTCATGCTAGGCCTACTAAGGAGGTAGCATATAACTCCTCAGTTTCAGTTTTAATGAAACTGCAAGTTTAAGAATGTGTGTGTTTACTTATGGCTTTGGTTTGGAATTTAATGCAACCCAACAGGTTTTTGGTTCTCACTAAATGACCGCAAAAATGTATTATTTATGTTTATTCTCTTCACGTCAAAACAAACATGTCTGAAAAAAAAAACAATAAGTTCCTGATAAAAGCAGTGCACTGACTTGTGGGAAAATTAATCACTTGTATCTCTGTCGACGGTATAAAGACATTACTTCACAGATGAGAACAACTTCCTTTACTTTATTAGTAACAAACAAATTTGTAGCAGACAGGACTATTGTCAAGGTCAGGAATTTTTTTTTTAATATTAAAACATACTCTATGTTCCCATCTTATAGTAGAATTCTCGATGTGAATGTACAGGGTGAGCCAAAAATAGGCTTACAGTTGTTTCATATTTATCTAATTTATCCAAATCATGCAGCACCTCCGCATTATGCTTTGGCAGTAAAGGACAACCTTAACTAAACGTTTCCACAGCGTTGGTTTAGAAGAAGAGGCAGCATCAAATAGCCACTACGATCACCTGACCTAACACTGATGGATTTCTTTGGGGGGGGGGGGGTAGTAAAGAATAAGAATAAACACAGTAGATGAATTAAGAGTGCATTTCAGAAGAATTTATTGAAATTGATGCAGATCAGGATTTATGTCGTATCGTTTGTCTAAGAGTCCTGGAGAGGTTCGAAGAATGTTGCCTTATTAAAAGAGGACATTTTGAGAACTTCAGAGATTAAACTGTGCTAAAAAATGTAAGTAAATTGTTAAACAAATGTACATAAACAGTTTTGAACAAATCTGATTGTAACAAATAAATCTAAATGTAATAAAATGTTTTAAAAAATATTAAGTGTGTACCTACTAACTGTAAGCTTACTTTTGGCTCATTCTCTTGATATATAGAGATTGATACTGATATATAATGGATAGGAATACGTAGATATCACGTAAAAGACTCACACATCCAATCTCATATTGAATCCAAAACAAATCCTTATTCAATTCCTCAGAATGGGTTGAACGTAAAAGATTCATATGTGTTGATAATGTGTGTGTAAATAAGATAGGGAACAAGACAAAGGGTGATAATGGGTGTTGCACAGGTGTGTCTCTTTCGTTCTGGTCTGAGGAAGCCAATCTAAAAATGGCGTGATGAAGTCTATAAAACAGTTTCCTATTTGTCAAAATTTATCAAACTTTATTTGGATTCTATATCTACACACATAGACACACACATACAGGGTGGGCCAAAAGTAAGCTTACAGTTGTTTCACGTTTGTTTCACATTTTAGATCTAATTTATCCAAATCATAATTCCAAACCATTATTCCATATACCTTATTCACATTTTGGCAATAAGGGACGACCTTAACCAAACCTTTCCAGAATGATGGTTCGGAAGAAGGGGCAACATTGAATAGCCACTACGTTCACTTGACCTAACACCAATGGATTTCTTTTTTTGTGGTGTAGCAAAGAAGCTTTATGAGAGAAATCTCCATATATTAGATGAGTGCATCTCAGAAGTATTCACTGAAATTGATGCAGATTGAGATTTGTGTTGTGCTGTGTGTCATAATGTTCTGGAGAGGTTTGAGGAATGTTGCAATATTGAAGGAGAACATTTTGAGCACTTAAGAGATTAAACTGTACTAAAAGAATATAAGTAAAGGTTTAAACAAACAATTTTGAACAAATGTGATTGTAAGAAATAAATATAAATGTAATAAAATGTTTTAAAGATTTGTAAGAATATTAGCCTTATCATATTGAAACACCAGTTCTCATATAATCACTGAAGTTAAGCAACATCAAGCCTGGTCAGTAACTAGATGGGTGACCACTTGGGAATACCAGGTGCTGTAAGCTTGGATATGCAAGTAGTGTAATGAACAACAGCATGGAATTGGAAATCTAAGTGCCAAGTACCAATTCTAGTTGGGTTTGTTATATTAAACTTACATGCAAATAATTTAGGGAAATGTATGAAATCACCTCTTCTGCCCCCAGCTATGGGTTAATTAGTAGGACTTGTATCAGTAAATCATTATTATCTCCAAAAAGTTCTTACAATCTAAAAATATTTTTTGGCTTTATATAACCTGCAAGAGGTTGATCAGCCATAAAAAAAAACTCATTCAATTCAAATCTGACAAGAACCAGGTTCAAATCTCACCATTGTCCATTTGTCACAAAGACGGCAGCTTGATAACATCAGCCTTGGAAGATAATTCCAGCATGTGAGAGCATTGGGAACTACCAGAAAACCATATCACAGGTCAACACAGCTATTGTAAATTAAATTGGATAGATAAAACGGTTTCAAAGCCATCAAAGGTTATACCAGCATAGTCAATCGTGTTTATAGACAATATTGTTAAGATTTGGATTTTTGGTGAAATTGTGTAGATAAAACTATTTGGAAGCCATCAATGTTTGTGCCAGCATAGTCACTCATGTTTATAGCAAATATTCTTAAAGTTTGTTTTTTATGACATGGGCTTCACTTATTATCAGATGTGTTTTGCTGTTGGCCGTTCCTATCACATTTGTATTCTCAATGAGCATGCTGCGTATTGAGGATGGTGCATTCCCATGTTTGTTAAAACATGCAAATATGGAGCTAATAACAAATCTTTAAGTACATCAACTATAAACACAGTCATAATACCCTGTCTGTATTCAAGAATTAAAAATATACCTACTTTTCAATAGGTTATAGACTATATACAGTAGCACAACAAAATTTCTTGATTAGCTAAAAACACTCAAAACAAACAATCATTCAGACATTTTCTATACATACAAAGTTCAATAGAGATTTCCTGTTTGCACACAAAAAATGCAATAAAAAAACTCGACAGAAATATCTTGTCAAACATTAGGTAAAAATCTAAAATTGGTGGCATAATTTGCATGTGCAAAATGGCAAGTTAAAATTTATATAGATCGTTTATTGCTTTTAGTATATTTTCAAATACATTTTTGATTTTTCTGGAAATATATATCGAAACCTAATCTGAACAAAATAAGCTATGAAATCTCCACAAATATTCTTAAATGTCTATAATTTATATCTTAATACTTCACTTCTCGCATGGTCATGTGTGACGTCATGATCTGCGGTGCGATTTTTGCTACCAGCATCTCATATGCATAAGTTTGTCATTGCTTGGAAATCTCCCATGTAAACAAAAATGGACTATCATTATTGTTTTGTCCGTGTATTGCTTAATATATTGTAATGTAATTGTCATCTTTGATAATGGCTTATGTAAGCTGAAAGCTTAGATAGGATTAAAAAATATGTATCAATATTGTGATTTTCTTTTTCTTTTAATGACAATGCTATAAAGCTTATCAGACGATATGAAAAGAATTTACATAAAATAAATAGACAAATCTTGTCTATATTATTTAATGAAACATGCATCAATGAAAAAATGCTGCCTAAATACACACAATATTACATTTGGATACACATTGAGCAGATATGAATGTACGTGAGAGAATCATGGAAGATTGTAGTTTAAATGTAGTAAAAACCTTGCTAGCCGAACGATCCTCTGTGGCTCAATTGGTTAAGGCACGTCAGGCTATATGACAGTTTCGTATAGGATACAGATTCAATTCCTGTCAGAAGACGAATATTTCCTATGAAAATTTCTCGGACATTCAGGCCATTAAATGTTATCAATATTGTTTATTATAAACAGAGCATTTACTTAAATATTTGTATCTATAAAAAGAATGTATAAACATAAAAATGTCATATATATATATATATATATATATATATAAATATATATATATATATATATATATCCCCTATTCATGTGTATGCTTGTTATTTCCTTTTTCTCTGAGAAAATGCTTTAGGTGAAGCCAGCCATTCTCTATTGCTTGAGTACAAAAAAATGAGCCTTTTCTGAAAGATATTTTTTCCTACAGCTGGTTTTAGGATATCTCTAAATATTTATAAATATAAATGACAATAGAACGTAACTAATAATAATAAAAAATAGAAGGAAAATTCTAGAGAGTGCTGCCATAGAATTTTACCCAAATATTAATCTACGCCCAGGTTTTTTCCCTATTTCACCTTTCTTAACAAAATTACTACTCTCCCAAACAAACGTACACAACAATATTGTAAAATCAAAAGAAAATGGTTGAATCTGCCAACACAGTTATAATGACAATATTCTCCACACGTGACAATAACTGATGTTATTTTTAGTTAACAATATGAAAATAGCATTCTCTACATTCCTCCAGTTGCTAAGAACATTCTATTTTTTGTTATTATTAGTTACGTTTTTTAATTAAATTCATTTTGTTTTTTGCTTTGATAAAGTCCACATTGGACGAAATGCGTCAGCAATAACTACAGTTTTCCTATTGTCATTTATATTTATAAATATTGTCTTTTCTACAGGTTAACTCTGAGAAATTTTCATATCTCTAAATACATACATTAGAACAACTTTTGGATACCAAGATCTTCTTATAGCAGCAACAATCTTTACAAGTTTTTTGTTCTGCAGTTAACTTCTTTTCTTTCGAGAAGTTAAAAAAAGTTCTAGCAAATTTTCTACTTTCATTTTTGGACATGCAAATTATGGTTCCTATTCTAGACTTTTGCCAGACATTTTAATGAATAGAAATGATAGAGCAATAATAGAAGCAAGAATTCATCCAAACTGGTTTTGTTAAATTCAATTGACAATGTTTGCGTGTTTTATTTTTTATTCTATTTTTTTTCAATTTTCTAATAAGATGTGCATCAGAATGAAAAATTGTGGATAAACTATCCAAAGTTCATATGTTTCGTTCCCTTTTTGTTCAAGTAATTTCAACTGTTTCAATCATTATCAAGATGTTTTCAGCATGGAAGACATGATGTTGTTGGTTAAATTCTAAGCATCATGCAAATTACAACTATTAACACAAAAATCACCACTATGTAAAAACAATGTTGTTTAGGATTTCTCATGTCCTTTGGGAGATTGAATTTCAAATAACAAAACCAAAAAACATTAAATTCCCATACTGGCCACATATGTTTCATCTACCGCAAAGAAAGTTGGTTCTCTGTGTCGAGCCAGAAAGTTTTTCTTGTCTGAGTCCATCCTTTAAATCTATAAATCAACCATCCATCCTTGAAGGGAATATTGCTGTCATATATGGTCTGGTGCTCCTGCCATACGTCTCAAGGTCCTTGACAAAATTCAGAGACAAATATGCAAGATGATAGGTCCTGATCTGTCATCTAGTCTACAATTGCTATGGCCTTCCTGTCTCTTATACAAATATTTTCATGGCAACTGTTCTGATGAGCTGCTTTTGCTGGTTCTCAGACTGGATGAATTTAAGTGAGCTACCAGGCTGGCATCTCAGTCCCACCCTTTCACTGTCAAAGCGGTTAAATGTAACTGTCTCTTCTTCTCAAACAGATTCTTCTCCCACACTTCCCATCTGTGGAACTCCCTTCCCCTTACTTGCTTCCCTGATCACTATAATCTTCAAATATTCAAGTGTCAATCGACATCTGATACCATGAGCTTGTTCCCTGTCATTCTCTGTATCCTTTCCTTAAACACACCTCTTTACTCTTGTTCTCAATCCTCTGTAACCCCTTGCATGCTAGTAGCACTCCCACCTTGCTTGGAGTGAACTGCCAAAAAAAAAATAAATAAATGTACCACACTCTCTTGTAGATTGACTTGTTATTTGTTAAAACTTAGGGCAATTTGCACATATATCACTCTTCAGACAACAAACAGCCAAAATACAATGATCAATACAAGACAAATTTTAGAAGATAATACCCAAATATTATACAGCACTCATTGTAAGAAAAGACTCAAAATTCTATACCTTTTCATTTTCAATTTGAAAATAGCTTTCAAAATGGAATGATTTATTCTGAGTAAAAAATTAACCACTCTGTATTTTTTACATATTTAAATTTCAAAGTTAAAATTGTTTTTAAAAACTGAATTTAATTTGATAACACACTTAATTATTTACCTAAGGAACTTCAAATATAATGAAATACTTTACCCAAAATTTTATGAATTTAAATTTATATGAACTGAAAGTAAAATCTGTAAAGTTTGTAATCTATGACATTGACAATGTGCTCAGATTTCATTGCAGGCATCCAAGGCAAAATCATGAAAGCCTTAAATCCAGAAGACATGACATTTTAATTAACATGTTTTATTTATAATGAAGATTCAATAATTTTCTTCTATAAAATTATTTTTTTATATTTTTTATTCGTTTGGTTCAAATTTTACTATTTTCAAATTTAAAGTCCCATTCTGAAAGTGACTATTCTCAAATTGAAAGTGACTATTTTCAAATTGAAAGTGACTATTTTCAAATTGAAAGTGACTATTCTCAAACTGAAAGTGAAAAGGTATGGAAGCCAGTATTATTCAAAAGAAACAATCCACATTAAATAAAATAACTTTCATCACAGGAGGCAGTATATTAAAGTGTGTATGAAATATTTAATATGCAGACAAAACAAAAGCAATAAGCAAACAGAAGCAACCACATTCATCAGCAGGCAGCTTGGGTTTAGGGCTCCAAGTTCTCCACAGAGAATTGTCCTATAGAACAATAACCTAGTGTTGTTTTGTGAATTTGGTGACATAGTAATTGTGAGTTCAATCTCTGGGCCAGGCAGTGAGTACTTTGACCCAGTGGAAACAAGGTGAGCAATAACTGAGCCATACTAAAAATAAGGACTTGACATGATATCCCTGGACATGGAAAATAATTTGTCACCCACAAGGACATGGAGAAATTTTTGGATTCTATCGAGAATGGAAAGTGAAGACTGGGTAGCTCCGGCCCATATACAGCAGCAGTATTCTGTTTTCAATGTTAAGTTCTATCAAATAAAGAGATTCCAATCCATTTAAAGATGAATTACAACACAATGTGTGCAGAATTGAATGACTTTTTTTTTTAATTTAAAAATTACATCTTGGATATGACGATTGTATGAGGTCAAAAAGCCAAACTGTGATTACTTTGTGATAAAGTTAACTTCCTTGATAACAGAATTTAGTAGTAGTTTAATCATAATCTTGACTTATTATAGCTGGAAGATAACATTAACAAGATAATACTCATCATTATCTTTTTGCAACATCATCGGTCCCATGACAGAGTATGGTTGTAGGGTTGCCGAACAGGCTGAGCATCTGACCAGTTCTCTTCTCATATCTGTTGATTTGATTGATTCCCTTTTCATGGCTTATCAACCCTTTTCAGGTTAAATATTTTAATATGCAGAAAAAAATTAGTGGCAGGGGAGAAAATGTTTTTAGTGATACAAGTCTTATTAATTAACCCATAAAATCTAGGTACCAAAAAGGAAAACTCATCTGAACAATTACCATGAAAATATTTATAGAAAAGTTACAGGAAAGCTTTGCATTTATTAAAAATTTATAAAATTCTAATTGGTTTTTATTGATTTGATTTGTTTTTTTATGGCTTATCAATCTTTTACAAGTTATTCAAAGCCAGGTAACTTTGGTAATTGTATAGAAACCAGGCTTTTAACATCATATATCTGCAAGCCTTCTTCTCATATCTGTGTTGGAAACCAGAGAGTTATTCATTCATGCATAGCATGTCTTGAGAAGTGGACCAGATGGAACGTATTCCTCATCAGCTCAAACCATAGCTGATGTCCTTGAAATTGAAAGCTCACAGACACATGGATGTTGATTATGTGTCCCAAAAATTTCAACCTTTTTCTGATTCTAATGAGTTTTTTTGTTCCTATTTTTCAGAAAACTTGCTCATTTCTCACATGCTCAAACCATGGTATTCTCAGCATTCTTCTTTTGAACCATGTATCTGTTGTTTTTATAAACAAAGAAAAGAGTGCTGAATGCTGTGTCCTATCTATCCTCCTGTACAGTATTGAACGGAGAGGCTCACCAATGAAGAAGAAACTTGAAGCAAATGAGATGTAACCCTTGAGAAGGATGCTGAGAATACTACAAAGAGACCATATATATGAGCAACAAGGAAGTTCTAAAAAAATGGTAATACTTAAAATCAGAGAGCAATAGTTGAAATTTCTGGAATATATAATAAAGAAAGGAGGCTTGGAGAATTTAATACTCAGAAGACATCCTGAAGTAAGGAGGGATAAAAGGAAAAAAATAAGTAACCTACCAAATTAATTTATGCGAATGTGTTGTATAACCGCCACCTCTCTTCTGGGGAGGTCTTGTCCACTGTGCCAGATAAGCAAAATGTTGTATACTCGTCCTTGTTGGTTGATGGTTTTGAGACAATCATAATAAAGTTGTCTTCCTCTCTTTCTTCTCTATATATGTATATATATATATATATATATATATATATACGTTTTGTAGGTCTGATGAATTGGATCATGATTACAATTCCAATGTAATAAATTATAACCATGGAATTAGTGTTTGAGCCTTTTATATTATATATACGTATATATATGTGTATATATACACACTTACACATGCACATATATGTGTGTGTGTGTGTGTGTGTGTGTATATTATATATATATGTCTGTGTGTGTGTATATATGTGTGTGTGTATATATATGTGTATATATTTATATGTATGTGTGTGTATATTTATGTGTGTGTATATATATATATATATATATATATATTCTGTGATGTATGGGAATCATTGTTTAAATGTGATATGACTGTAAGCCTACAAAGGATAGGAAATTGTGGAGAACGATGATAACAAAAGGGTTGAAGGAATATGTTATATAGAAGAAAAATTAACGTCATGTTCGCAGATATAATGTAACTTGTGAATACTACAAAATGAAAAAAAAAAAAAAATAAGATATTCAGCACTAGGTATTCACAGATGGTTACCCATCTAGGTACTGACCAGGCTCAACATTACTTAACTCTGATGTTCATATGGAACCCGCTGGGAAGAATAAACTAACCAGGAACAACCTATAAAATGAGAACCCCCATTATTATCATAAATCCCTATTTCCATAAAAGATGTCTGAGCAAACTCCATTCCTCGGTTCCACCAGTCTAGACCTCCACATGCCACGTACACTGAGTTGTCTCCTTCATCCTCATTCCTACTGGATCCCATTGGTGATGAAGAAGTTCGATTCAGACAGCTTCTTCCCTAAAACTGATGTATTGTGGAATGAACTCATGAGAGGTTGCTTCTTCGATCACTACAAAACCCCTTCAAGTCCAGGATCAACTGCTATCTATCATACCTATCCTCATAATATACACCCCTTGCTTGCCCCACCACTACAGGTAAAATATTTGGGGCCACTCTTCATTTCTTTAAAAAACACCTTAAAATGAGATATTTTTGTATTTTTTTAAAGTAAAAGATCAAATTTCAGTAACAGTGTATCTACTTTTGACAAAAAAATAAGCACTTAACTCTAAAAAAAACTATCATACAACAGTGTTGTATTTTTTTTTGTCAATAAAACTACCACCTACCTTAATTACTGCTTCACAAATTCTTGGCATTCTTTCCAACAGTTTTTGAGAAAAAGTAGATGGTAGACATTCCCAAGTATTCTTCATGTACTAAAAAAGCTCACTCTCACTCTTTGGGTATTCTCTTCAAACTCTTCTATCCAATTCATTGCATACTTATTCAATGGGAGAGAGGTCAGGAGATTGAGTCAGCCAAGTCATAATTTCCAAAATTTTGTCCCCTTTTTTTTGCTCAAGATAATATTGACCCTTACAACAACCTCATTTAACATCTCTCTACCTTGAGTAGCTCTTGGGCTTTGTATGGAGTGAACAATAATTAAAATAAATATAGTAAAAAGAAAAAAAAAGACAAAATGATTGAATGCTAATCTTGGTTAAATATATAAGAGGAAAATAGAAATCAATAGTAAGACCAAAAAATGTTTTTCTAAAACTTTTCCAAAGTTATTTTCAAATTTGATCAATGTATTTTTAAAGGGTTTTTAATAATTCTGTCAGAAATGACAAGTTTCATCATTATTTTTCAATACAATTTTTTTTTTTTAAGTAAAATGATTTTAAGCGCTAAGTCTGGCATCTCTTAGTCATTGCAGAACGAGAGAAGATTTGGCAGATGATCAACATAATATTGTTGGTTAAATTCTGTATTGATCATTATCAACACCAAGTGTGTACCTATCAAGTTACACTGATGTGTACTTATTTCAGGTCCAGAAAACTTTCAAAACAATTTCAACTGATATGTTCCCAGCCCCGGTCTTCATCAGGTGCTTGCTGATATAAATAACCTTCAAGAATTTTAAACTGAACCCTTCATCTAATCTACATGGTTAGATTGTTCTCATTCTGCTGTCAATGTCTAAGAACATTTCATTTTGTTGTTATTTAGTACTGCTCAGTGAAGTGATTCTCCAAGGTCTTCTCTATAAGACAGCTCAGTTAGTGTTCAAGCATTTTCTGCTGAGTCTAAGTCAGAGACTGAACTCACAATTACTATGTCACAAAATTCATGAATCAATGATTTAATCCACCAAGCTATCATCCTGTGGTACAATCCTGAGTGTAGAAATTGGAGCCTTAAACCTAATCTGCCTACTGCTAACATTGCTTCTGATGTTACAGTCTTGCTGTGATTTCTCTGTATTTATTTACTAATAGCTCCTATATTGTATTTACACTACAGACTTGGTAACACTCTGCATTTCTTTAAAAAATACCTTAAAATGAGATATTAGATTAGCAACAGAACAACAAAGATGGTAACAATAAAACCTATTTCAAGCCCAAGTTGAAATAAGGTGACCGCTTAATAGACAAAGTTATCTGAATGTCTCACATGAAAAGCTTGAACAAATAAGACTGCAATCTAATGAACATAGGAGTAAAGGGAATGACTAATTAAATGGTTCAGTTTATTCAGGAACAAATTTTTGTCTAAACGCAGATAAATATTTTGTTTATATAGATTATTAAAACAACTAAGGGAAGTAATCACTCATAAATTTACTAAATTAAGTTGATTTACCTCCCTTCCCATTACAGATGGGACAGGGAATATATAAAAAAATACACATTGAGAATTATTATATGGTTTGATGAGGGAGAAATATTTTTCAACATTTAGAGAAGTGCACAATTTAATAAAAGAAAAGAATGGACACAATGTTTTACAATATATATAACAGTATGTCTGCCGCCTTCAAGTTATGTTTAAAAAATTGCATACAAGTATAAAAATATTTTTAAAAATGCAAGTTTTTGTACATTGAATGAAACACAGCGTGAATGAAATGCAACTGAAGCAGGAGTAACATGATGGAAATTGTGCTTGTCTTGAAATTTTGAGATGAGATAATGTAACTAATTACACTATTTACATTTTTTGAACTGTTGTCCTCATCTTTATTGCTATATTCACAGAGCTTCAGCTGTTGTACACTCTGGCCTTCTTCAGATGATATTTGTTGGAATTCTGAACTGAAACCTTTATTTTGTGCAGCGGGATAGATTGTCCTAATTCTTCATTTCCAGAGACATAACTGCCTTAAGGCATTTATCTGTCTGTTTTTGAGATATGCATATGTATGACATATTTTGTCATTATTAATTAATAGTAATTTTTATTTCAGATATTATTATTACAGATACCGGTATGGAGGTTCCAGTTTTTAAAGTATTATTTTGAACTTAACCTCAAAGTTGCTTGTAGAATTCAGGAAGTGGAAGGAAATGAAACAATGTTCAACTGTAATGGCCAAAATTGGCTTAAACATTTTAAAGATATTGATTTACTCCTTGTACGAGAGTAAGTAAAAAATTATCTGCTCTTTCACCATAACATATTTTTAGGTTGGTCACACTGCCTTCTGCTTGCATGTGTTTATAGTTGGTACTATCGTGGTCATATGATTGAAGTTTGAGTTGATCCCACCAGTTTTCTTGCTGCTGTTACAGTGAAAACATGGCTGCCTACTAATCTGTGACTGAAAACTAACAAAAATCAGGGAGGTTCCACGTATAACTTCCCCTACAAAAAAAAAAAAAAAAAATGGAAAAGGAAAGGAACACTGGAAAATAAAATAATCTGGCCAATCAGAGAAATTGACAAAGAAAAACTTTTTGACCTTTGTGCCAAAATTCTCAAGCCTATTGAAAAGAATATAAAAACCTATCACCTCTGCCAGAGCAGAGATGGACGAAGAAGAGAGAGGAGACCAGAATGACCCCAGAACAAAGGAACACAGCCATGTGACAAAGAAGCAGTTAAGAGGTCATCGGCTACTGACATTTCTGCCCCATTTCTGGACCTGAAAAGAACACAGGAGATTGACACGGATCTAAATCCTCACATTACTACTACCTCTATCATGGCTTTACTTCTAAACAACCACAAATCGGTAGTTCACCAGACTGCTACCAATATCTGCATTATTAACAAACTTTTTGCTACTCCAAATACCAAAGGACTCACTCTTCACTCTAAAATAAATAAATAAAAATACACTATTTTAATCCTTGAGTCAGTTTGTTTTATTCCCAAAATTTCCAATAAATAATTATCCTACTACCTATCTACACGGGCAATGTTCAGACATGAACACAATATGTCACAATATCAAAACTAACTAATCCCTATATGAATGTTTTGAAATTAAATGAAAGAGAGAAATAACTATTGGATGACACAGCACACAAAAGCTCAGCGGGAGACTTCTAAAGTTAGATAGCCTTTACCCTTGTTATCATTCTTAGTCAATGAGTTAGGTCATTCAAAACTTTGGCCACATGCCACTAACCTAGCCTCTTTCCACATGTAGAGTTTGCTTTGTTTCTCCTCAAGTATAAACCAAAATTAGTTACTAATAAAGATTTTTCCAGCAACAATATCAGCTTTGTAGCAGTTGTAATCATTTTCTACACCAGGCATGGGGAAAACCTTTTACAAGCAGTAAAAATTATTTTTTCCACTTTGTCATTAATTTTCAAAATATTTTTATGTATACAAAAATTTATATATCGTATTCTCCCACACACTATATATATATATATATATATATATATATATATATATATATATATATATTAATTTTTCAAAAATGCGTGTGTGTGTGTGATCAGATGTTCTTTATCTGTTTCCACTGTTTTCATCCAATTTTGTTGAAATTTTTTTTGTTTGGTAAATAATTCTTCAGTGCCAGTTCAAATTTGAAAAAAATTACAACCTTGAAGGTGAAAAATCGAAAAGAAACTGATTTTTTACACTTTGTGCAAAAATCAAAGGCAAAATTTAATTTTTGTAAAAAACAGTATACAATCACTTTAGTGAGTTGAAATCTAACGCAAAAGATTATTAGAATTCGAAAAAAAAAAATTATATTATAAATAAAAATTATCATAATGTTATTATAACAGACCATGGAAGAGGTTCCTTCCTTGCAAGATTGAGAATGCAAAAATAGCCATTTTCAGGGCCACCTCACATTCCAATTGTTAACCTCCTGTTTGGGGATGTTGTTGCTAATATTGATTTTCAGGTGGGCTGACTTTAAACTTAAACTGCTCCAATTGAACGGCCAAAATTCCTAGTAATGAAAGTAATTGAAGACTGGTTATACTGCTAGTATATATATATATATATATATATATATATATATATATATATATATATATAAAGTTAATGGTCAGAGTTGAATCAGACCAGGGAATAGTAGTATTTGTTTAAATAAAGCATTAAAGTGGTCATTTTGAAATCAATGCCCGATGAGACTGCCAGGTTGAAACCATGGTCATGTATTTTAATTGACCTCCTGATTTTTAAAATATATACATATATAGGTAATAATCCATTGGTATATAATCCAAGTGAATCCTAATTATACAATATTAAATATAAATTATTAAAACTGATTCACACATAGAACTCAATGTTGTAATTAAACAGAGCAACATATTTTATACAATCGAAATTAAGATTATATTAAATTAATGATCATTTTCACCTTGTAAATTGTAAAATTTTATTTCAATTTACAAAGGTGAAAAATGATTATTAACCTAATGTAATCTTAATTTATTGTATAATATATATATATATATATATATATATATATATATATATATATATATATATACACACACACACAGAGACATGACAGAATTGAATAGACACCAAGATAAATTTTATTTCTGATTTTTTTTAATAACCAAGATAAATTAACTTAGATTATTTGATTAAAATTGCAGATAACAACACCGGAACATGCCACGAACCAAAGGAGCATCGGACCTATCCGAATTTCAGCGAGGATGTATCGTGTGCCAACATGAAAGTGGTCTTAGTCAAAGAAAAATATCTGAAAATCTTTCAATACCCCTTTCTAATGTTAATAGAGTGATTGTACAATTCACCAGAGAGGGCAAGAAGTGCACAAAACCTCATCCAGGCTGCCCTGGGCCCTCTGAAAGAACCATGCATCTTGTCGAAAGAAATGTTGAACAGGATCCACATTGCAAGGCCTCTGACATAGCAACACAAGTTGATGTCAGTCTCAGAAAAGCTGTCAGGTATCTTTACAAGCTGGGCTACTATGGCAGAGCTGCGAGAAGGAAACCACTTCTCCGTCCAGCCAATATCAAATGCAGAAAGGATTGAGCTCATGAGGTGGTGGAGAGACCTGTGACCTTTTGGACCACTGTCATTTTCTCTGATGAGTCAAGATTCACATTATTTTCTGACAGTGGAAGAGTATGTGTATGTAGTCAAGAGTTTGATTTAAAAAGACTGCAGCCAACGGAGAAACATGGGGGCCTTTCAGTAATGGTATGGGGTGCAATTTGGAGTGATGGTCGCTCAGAGCTTGTGGAGTGTGAAGGAAACATTAATTCAACCAAATATGTTTCTATATTAAAGAAAGGGCTCCTTCCAATATTCTCAAGTAGTAGAATGAGCGAAGTTGACTCCCTATGGAGCTCCATGTCACACTGCTCAAGCAACGCAACATTGGTTGAGACAAAATGGGATCAATAAACTTCCATGGTCAAGTCAGTCCCCGGATATTAACCCTATTGAACACCTTTGGGGCATATTAGATGGAAAACTCCGCAAAAAGAACAGGAAGCCATCTTCTAAGCCCAAACTTTTAGAATGGCAAGAAATCCCTCAAGATGGTATTCATGAACTCATCACTAGCATGCCTAGAAGGGTCCATGCATTAAAAAAAGCAAAAGGGATGTCAACCAAGTATTAGTTATTAAATTTATGACCATTTATAATTACTTCATTTGTATAAATTACTTGTTTAATAAAATAAACGGTTTCTGTGAGCGTCTATTCAATTCTGTCATGTCTGTGTATATATATATATATATATATATATATATATTTAAAAACACAATTTATGCTAAATCCTCCTGTGGTGCTTGCCTGTGTTATTAAATTCATGTTTTTCATTGCCTTAGTTATACAACAAGCAAGCTAAGATTGTTGATGGCTGAATACAAGGGTAAGTCAAAAATTATCTACACTTTTGCCATAATATATCTTTAGATTTATCACACTGCCTTCTGCCTATTCATGCTTATATTTGATACTATTGTGGTCACATAATCGCACCAGTTTTCTTGCTGCTATTAAGGTGTAAACATGGCCACTTCACTAGCAGTGTGTACTGAGGAGGAACAAAGAGCAGTAATCTGATTTCTCTGTTCAGAAACTATGTCAGAGGCTGAAATTCATCAGAGGCTTTTAACAAAATAAGACGACAGTGCACTACTGTGTAGAAGTGAGTATGAGTGGAGAAGTTTAAATGTTTATGAGAAGTTTAAAGTGGCCGGACAAGTGTGATGCATAAAGGAGTGGGAAGCACATTAAGCTCCACCATTGATGAGAAGATTCAGCAAGCTTGGGAGATGGTAATGGCAAACCAACGAGTTATCATCAATGAGGTAGCATGTTCTCTGCAGCTTCAGATCATTGCTCTTCTTGGTGCACACTGCAACTGGAGCAGACATGTTTACACTGTAACAGCATCAAGAAAACTGGCATGATCAAGCTCAAAATTCAATCACGTGACCACAATAGTCGCAAATAAGCATGGCATGAGAAGAAGGCAATGTGACAAACCTAAACATATGTCATGGCAAAAGTGCAGATAATTTTTGATTTACTCTCATTAGTTCTGATGAATATATTCCAGTCTTTCTTAAAGCTTCAGAGTAATTAAGGCTCTACAAGCCTTAATTACTATGATGGAGTTTGTTTTATTATTTTTAGTTCTAACTAAGACCACCCAAGCTGTTGGGTTCCATTTAAAAGCATTTCATTGTACAAAATGATGAGGTAACAATATTATCAATTTTATTATTAATTACACATATTTGCAATACGAGTTATTATAAGAATTGTTATTATTACACACATTGTAAAATTACTTAGATCAAATGCAATAATAAATTAATAATGATTATATTTTTTATTATATAAAAATTTAAGATAGTGTATAGGGCAATATGAATAAAGACAAAAGGAAAACTTATCTTAGCTGACATGTTTCATTCTCTGAGAGACTTTATCAAGGGCTTGATAAAGTCCCTCAGAGGACAAAACATGTTGGCAAAGATAAATTTTCTTTTTGTCGTTATTCATTCTTTATATACATACTTTTTCTTCCTTTTTCTTCAAATCAGCATACATCTATTTATTTATTTACCTTCAAATCATGTGACACAATTTTTCAGTGATACAGATTATGCTTTACAATGACACACCCACATAGTATCTTCACCTATCAAGTACTTGCCAAATATTCAAGATATTTATTGTTTATAAAAGAAGATCTAATGTAGTGTAGTAAATTGTATAAATATGTTCTGGATATTTAAATTTATTTAATAATCTTGTTATTATGTGTTAGGCATTTTTATTATTTTTCACACACATAATAGTTGGAATGTAATATGCAAGTGTTTGTTTATATATGCCGATTGATATAAGAATATGTATCAAAAAAACAAATACTGAATTTCTTAATAAAAATGCTGTAGAAACAGAAAACCAACCCTATCTCAAGAAACCCTTGTTTGGCACTGCACTCAGCAGGGACTCAAAGTACAATATGCTCCTAAATTGGTTTGGGTATTATGTAATTTATTTTAAGCTGTATCTCGGGACACATATACATACAAAATTATAGTTTTAACATTTATAGATAGATTAAATCATCAAAGAATTTATAGATAGCAAGTTAACTTGTGACAGTAAATCAATATTTGTATAGTTATATGATGAAATTTCTAAAGAATTAATGGATTTTATTTTTTAACCTAACATATCTTTTATTACCTTTTGTTGTAGAGAAGCTAGCACCTCCTCAGCACTCTACTAGATGGCCTGGCTCATAGCCTTAAATAGTCTATGATTAAGGACTTCAACAGTTGATACTAAGCTGATTAATATTTGGACTGATCTTACTTCATTTAGCTATACAGCATTTGACCCTCCTCTATTCCTTGTAAGTTGTCTTGTTAATTGTTTTGTAACTTATTTTTCTGTGTTTTTTGTATGTATCTATTAGCACTGGTGCTGAATAAATATATTAAGCATTCATTCTTCTCTGTGCATCATTCACCTCAACGATACAACACTTTTATTGTTATTTTTAGTATTTGCATAGATGTTTCATTTTTTTTAAATAGTGTTTATTTCATCTACTGGTCTGTGTATGGAGAGTCCAATCAAATACAAGTATCTGCTAAAAGTAACATTGAAGTAATAAGAATACTTCTGTAATACAATACACAAAAATTTCCTGGTAATGCAATGGTTATTGTTGTGGAAAATGGAATCTGTGTGTCAAATTCTGACTTTGTCTTTTGAGTTCACTTTCATATTAATGCCATTGTGAAAGGCATCAATCCATCTTTTGTCTGTTTAACAGTGGTATTACAGAATGCAGAGTGTGGGCCAGGGTGATAAATTACTGGTCAGAAGACCCAGCAGTCATGGAAATTCTGACAGTGATGGATTACCTTTGACAACATAAAGAGAGCAGTCAGCTGCAAAAATTTTGAAGAGTCAGCATTTTTAGACACTGGTGCAATTAGATCTCTTTCCTATTTAGTCTGCACGCTGACCGGATGTAAGCATCATGAAGGCAGAAAATGAAATAACAAAAGTCGTCTTCTGCACATTAGGCTTCATGCATTAGACCAAGCCTAGGAAGTGAGCTCTGGCAGTTGCCAATCATGAATATTCTTGCTAGAAAGAGAGATGCCCCTGGGTAGTACCAGACTCACTTAATATCAGGTCTCTGAGAACAACACCAGCAGTTACAGCCCAGCGTTCCACCAGCCGTCACACAGGATGCTGCTGCAGCTGTCGCCACTGCCTTCATCACTACCACTCAACATGACTGCACCACTCAATGACTGTTACCCCTATCAGGCTTGACCAACCAGAACAGGTCTACCAGATCTACCAACCAACAAAACAACCCCCCACTGTGACCTTGATCAACCAAAAATGCACCAACCATGTTCTGTGACCTCAGCCAGGCCAGCAAAAGAAATAGGTCAACTCCCGGCACTAAGCTTCCACCAGATTGCAATCTTGATGATCGCCCACTGAAACTGACATCTCACCTTGCTTACGCCATATTGATATGATATACTACCCTCCACTGGGACCTCGATCAACCAACACGAGTACCAACTGTATCCTGTGACCTCACACCAAACCCACACAAGAATTAGGTCAACCCCCCGGCACTGCCCTTGCACCTGACTGCCACCCTGATGACCAGCCACTGAAATGGGCATTCCAAATTCTTCAACGTTTCTGTACAACATAACAATAAATGTGTTCAAAATTTAATCATTGTTATTCCTTTCTCTCTCTACCAAATGCATAATATAACAGCATGCTTCTTACAACCAAATTCCTTGGAGAAGTTAGCCTGAATATGTTGAAATGCTAAGTCTAGGAGTTTACATGCATTCCTTTAACCATTTTCCTCCCACTACTTCCTTGAATCAATGCTACCATGTTTATCCCACTTGTATAATAAAATGAATATGAAAAAGAAATTGTCATGCATTGATACAGTTTATGATGTGGCATTGGGATCTGAAGAACTGAAGCCAGTGACAACACAGAACAAGACATATCAGTTTTAATTTGAGAAGTCATTAACATTTTAAATTTTGTTTTTGATATTTGAACCCTTAACAAAAACACAATTTTATTTTAATTTACTGAAAATATATTCCTTCTGTATTAATCTTCTCTCCTATTAAATTCCTGTTTTTCATTGCCCTAAATATGCAATGAGCAAACTAAGGTGGCTAAATACTAGCTCAGGTAAATATATTTCAATCTTGCTTAAAGCTTCACATAGAACCTTATTTACTGTGATAAAGTTGCTTGTTTTTCCTTGTTTGAATTTTTTTTACTACTAATTAAATCTTCAAAGAATTTATGGCTAATAAGCTAACTTGTGACATTATAGTGAAATAACATTTTATGCTTTAGGAGCAAACCACATGTATACAGATAGAAAATGAATTCAGTAAATACACAGAAACAGAATGGCGCATAAGACAAGGATGTGTCTTCTCATCAGACTAATTCACTCTCTACAGTGAGGTAATCCTCAGGGAGCTAGGATTTATTAATTGTGGACACAATCTTAATAACATCAGATATGCAGATGACACAGTGTTGATAGTAAACACAGAAAGAAAATTGCAGCAACTCCTACAGAAGGTACTAAAAGAAAACGAGAAGAAAGGACTATCAATTGTAAGAAGAGAGAATATAAAGTTGCCAGCAAAATGAACTGCCTAAGATGAGAACTATAAATTGAAGATACCAAATTCAAGCAATTACGAAAATTTAAATACCTAGGAAAGTGTTTTAACCAAGGATGGAAAATGAGATACCAAATTCCAAAGGCAAATTGGAATGGTGAAAAATGCCTTCCAAAAGCTAAGCAAAGTATTAAGAAGTGAACATTTCATGAGAAACAAAGAAAAGAGAGTTGAAGTGTTATGTAATATCAATCCTCCAATGTTGCAGTGAATGCCGACAATCTCAACATAGACAAAGAAGAGACTTGAAGCAACACAAATGTAGTTCTACAAAAGGATGCTGAAGAGACTTGAGGCAACAGAAACATGGTTTTACATACATTAACAAATTTAACAGATACCAGTTAATTACTATCAGATATGTTTACAAATACTGTATTGTAAACAATCTATATTAACCTATAGCATTCTGCATTATTAATATTACTTTCCTTTCCACAACATCCTTTTTGAAAGCCTCTTGATTGCAATATCCATATTGTTAATTTCACTTAAAGTTGTTTTTTGTTACCCTATAACAACACAACTATGAAATTCAAATACAAAGATCAGAATCATCTTCAGTGGCAGGTTAAACTGAAGTCACATCCAGAGTGATAAACATTAAACTGGCAAATACATTTCTCTTTTCCAGATGTATAGTCTATGAATTCACAGTGGTACAATAGGCACTGTGAACAGAATTAATAATTTTTTTTCATATTGTAACAGCTGGTTTTGGGCCACTGGTAGCCTAACGTAAGTTTTGTTGGGGGGAATCAACCTTTGCAGTAGATATAGGCCTAACTCAAAATTTTGAGCTAAAAATCTTCAGGTCAACTTGTAAGATAATAATTTATGCAATTTATGATAATAGGGAAAATACTCCATCTTGGAGTTGAAATTAAGATATGAAACTTGTTTACAAAAAACATGTTGCCTCTTGGAAGAGATATGGGTAATAACAGTTTGATGTGATGAAGTGATTTGAGACGATTCAGAGGAGCCAAAGTAGAGATAAATGAATCTAGTAAATACATAACAGATGCTTAAAACCTTTAGCTCTTTGCATTATTAACATTACTTCCTTTTCTACTGCATTCTTTTTAAGGGCCTCTTAATTGCAATATCCTTATTGTTAATTTCACTTAAAGTTGTTTCATGTTGCCATAGCAGGATATAACAACACATCTATTAAAGTCAAATTCAAAGATCAGAGTCATCTTCAGTGGCAGGTTAAACTTTTTGAACAGCAAATGAAGTCACAATTACAAATTGGAGATACCAAAATAAAACAAATGCAACAATTTGAATATTTGGGAAATGTTTTAACAGAACTCCTATATATGATCCCTCACTAAAGATGCAAGTAAAATAGTCAGCTCCCTGTACCACTCCAGTAAGTACTTGACTCCTTATGCTATCTTCTATCTTTATAAGAGTCAGATTAAGCTGGAAATGGAGTACTGTTGCTAGATTTGAGTGGAAGCTGCCCAGTCCTCATTTTCCAGTCTTGATAGAGTCCTTGTTGGAGAAGAACCCTTCAACCTCTTTCTCACGGGTGGGATGTGACAAGTCTCACACTGCTCTATCACTTTCTACAATAGAAAGTGCTCAAATGAACTGCATTCCTTGGTTCCGCCAGGTCTAACCTTCACGGCTAGGACCTGACATGCCACTTACGTAATAGAAAACCACCGTATTCCATTGGTGAGAAATAAGTTCCACTCAAACAGCTTCTTCCTGCTGTGGAACAGACTTCCAAGAGGATGCTTCCCTGGTCACTACAATCTTAACCTGTTTGAGTCTAGGTTTAACTGTTATCTTTCCTTCCTATCCATATAAACAACCCCTTAACATAACCCTTTAACTTGAGTGGTCCCCAGGCCTTGTACAGTATAAACCTTACAGTAAAAAAAAAAAAAGAAAAAAAGTGCAATATTGAAATCTGAAGGCTATAATGAAAGATGCCTGCCAAAAGCTAAGCAAAGTATTAAGAAACAGAAAAATTTCCTTAGAAATAAAGAAAGGTGTACTGAACTGTTACATAATATCAGTCCTCTTATATGGCAGTAAATGCTGGACAATCTCCTCACAGATGAAGAAGAGACTTGAAGCAACACGAAGGATGCTGAGAATACCATGGACAGAATATTCAAGCAACGGCAAAGTTTTAGAGAAAACGGAAACAAAAAGGACGCTTATCTTAACATCAGTGAGAGACAGTTGAAATTTCTAGGACATATAATGAGAAAAGAGGGCTTGGAAAATCTAATAGCAAATACTTAACATCAGGAAGAAACAGTTGAAATTTCTAGGCCACATAAGAAGGAAAAAGGGCTTGGAGAATCTGATACTCACAGGACATATTAAAGGCAAGAGAGACAGAGGAAAGCAATGCATAAACTTACCTATTGTGCTTAAGAAAATGAATGGCAAATAACAAAGAACAAAATTTATTAAGAACTACAAAGGAAAGGAAATTATGAACAGACATGATCGCCAACGTTCTGAAGGGACATGGCACATAGAAGAAGAATAGATTAAGTACTTCAGAAATAAAAAAACGCTCCAGTTTGCTATGTAAATTAATTGCAAATTGCTTCACCTATGGAAGACAAAACAAAATATGCTAATAGGATGTGATTTCTTAAAATGTAAAACTTAAAAAAAAAAATGAAAAATATAATAGTAATAGACTGTAATATGTTGCAAATTTGAATCATATAACAACAAAGAAAAAGATGGAAAAGGTGTTTAAATATAAAAATATATATTTATTTTCATGTTTTTTACAACTAAATTTTTCTTAACATGTATGAATATTAATGTTCTTGCAGTCCTTGTTTGCATTTGTTTGTTAAGATGAAAAGAAATCAGATTTCTTTGCATGTATGTGTGAGAAAGAAAGTGTAAGTGTCAAGTAGCTTTGTAAAGAAAATGGGTGAATGAATAACGGAATTTATTTTAAGCTGAACATCATGAACTGTTGTTGTCTGTCTCTTCTTACTGGTTTGTCTCTTTAGAAGCATGCTTTTAATTGTTGGCAGAAATGTGACCCATTGGATACAAAAAATATTAAATATTTATTTTCAAAGTATTAATTTATTAACTGGAACAATGCACAATCCTCCGACTCAGGAACCATTTCTTGTCATTTGTTGTTTGACTTATAGAAAATATCTCACTTGTTGGCTATTGTGACATATGAGGGTTTCTTTTTTCTTTCAGCAGTAGCAGCAATGGAAGTAATCAGCAGGGTACAACCAGAAGTCCCAGAAGTCATAAAAATGCTGACAGATCCCTATTTGGTCTCTTTCTCACTTTTCCATTTCAGTGGCCTCTACCTTTAAGCCCCATTCTTTTCCACTTTTTCTTTACAGTGGTCTCTCTACCTTCAAACCCAACTTTTTTTTCCATAAAATACTATTATTTTGCACTTGCTTTCAACCAAAAATAAAAGCTGTTAAACAGTTATTTTGAACCTTGGGTTTTGTTCATTCCCCTTTCACTGCTGAGCACACACACACACACACACACACACACACACACACACATACACAATCGGGAAAATTCCTACAGACTGTGTTTATTTCTCTCTTCAGTCCACAACTTCTTAAAAATATAAAACTTAAAAAGAAATTGAAAATAAAATTGCAATTGACTGTAATATATGAAAAATAAGTACCCTAGATTAAAAATATCAATTTTTTTTTTTACATTTCAAGAAATTATATGGTTTAAATCATCAATTTAGAATGAATTTACATCACCCCCACCACCCATTAAACATTCAAGATTATGATTTAAAATAAATTGTTTACTTTATATTTTTAGAAATCAAATCGTACGAGCATATTTGTTTTAGCTTTCATAGGAGGATCAATTTTACAATTAATTTAAATTTCAAACAAGACACCCCTATTAAACTAACTTTTAAAATTCAATAATTTTATTTTTTTTTAGAAATTAATGATCTGTGGTACGTAAAATTACCCATGTACAACTTCACTTTCAATATCCATACACTTTCGTGGCTATGAGTTTTACTTTTCATAAGTTTTAAAGTAATTGTTGAAAAAATGGAGAAAAAGAAAGAGATGAATATTAACAAGAACATGTGATGATGTGACTCAGAACTGATTGTGCTGAAATCTAACTACGTAGCTGCAGCAATCGGTACGCGGAAATAGAAAAGTTAGCGTTTCTATATTTTCACTGATGACTTATCTAATCGCAGTTATGAAGATAAAACCCCTAACAATAAACACATTTAAAATAAATGCATAAAAATAAAATAAATGCTATAAATTATAGCAGTTACGTTATTCCATAATTCGCAAACTGCTCCCGTAAATCACCGCTGACGACAGAAGCGTCACGTGATTGACAGATTTCGTGTGTATGACATTGCAAAAATAAAACAGATAAATGTTTTTTAATCAGTTTTAAAAATTCGTTTTTTCATCATGTGAATATGATGAAAGCATTTCTGAAGTTTTTATTTGGCAATAAATAATTGCTATATGATATTTGTTTGAGTTGTTAGATCTTAGGGTTAGAGAAGTTGTGATTGTTAAAAAAAGTGGGTATGTTTTTTTCGTTCGAGTCTTATTTGCTGTCACACAAAACAAAACATTTGCTACTTTTACTAAAAAAATATCATTTTTTTAGTAAAATTTAGTTATAAAAAAACATTTTCTCATTTTGTATATTCATTACTGATATGATCTAAAGACGTCAATAACATTTATTTACAAGTAATTAAATGTGAAAAGGAATAAAAAAAACAACAAATTATGCAGCACTTATTTCGATTAACTGCATTACTTAAATCGAATACTTCGCTACTTAAGTAAAAATAGTCTTCGTTGGCAATAATATAAATGACAGATGGCTAAAAACATTGATACTTATTTTTACGGCATTTAGTTACTTAAACCTTCTTTGGCCTGCGACACTTGTCAGAATAGAAAAATATCGATTTAGAGGTGGGGTCAATTGATACAGTGAAACACTGAAAATCGATTCCTGGCTTTTTACAGAGTTATCTAGACTTAAATAAATCTTTATTTGTAGGGCTATTGCATACTACCCCCGAATCACCCGACCGGCGATAGTGGATGATGATCGAGGGCCACGGGCAGTGCTTTGTGACCCTCGCTATATCTTATCAGCATTTTTTTTAAACTTATATTTATATACGTTAGAAAAAACTAAGCACAACTGACTAAAAATTTAAAAAGGATGATTGAAAAATGTTTGCAAATTTGATGTCATTCTGTTTTTTTTTTTTTTGTCCCAATCCATGAATTTGTTTTAAGCTCGAAAAAATACTAAAATTCACTATTTTTTATTCATAATGTTTTTATTTTGAAATATTACATTTCATGTGGTACAAGGCCAATCAAAGGTGGCGGAGGGGGGTTGTTTAGTCGTTACTGACTATCCTCTGGTTCATTACCCATTCATTCATTTTACTCATACACCACAAGAACTCATTCATCGCCTTTCAATCAAACACAGTCAACATATTAAGAGGGATCTTACTAAAACACCCATGACATGAAAAAAAAATACAATTATCTTTTTTTATTCATAATGCTCAATGTGGTAAAATTCTTCAACATTTTAACAAAAATCTTAAGTTGATGTTAAAAATTGCTACAAAACATTGTTGATTTATTTAAGATGGAGTGATGTCTAAATTGTATTATATATTGTATTTCAATTTTTCTAGTTGAATTGTTCACCTACATTTCATACGATCCATTACTGTACATCATAAGGTTACAATAAAATTTGTATTTTATAAAAATACTAGCTTATAAACATTGAGCAGTGGTGGGGGTGTGTGTAGAGGACCATGTCGGTGATGTTGAGTAGAAGTTGAAGAACACATGTGGGTTAAGATTTTTCTGCTAGCTGGTCCAACTACATGAGAAAGTTGGACTTTAATTAAGTCCAAAGAAGAACAAATACAAGACCGATAAATATATGTAAACAAATATATGTATTAATAACAAGAAAGGTTACAAGTTACATGGACGGTTACATGGACAGAGTGTGTGTGGTGAATATTATGTGTGTATTGTGGTGAGTGTTCGTATGTACGTGTATTGTTTTTAGCATGTTCCCAGCATTTGGGAAACGCTGTATCTGTGAGCATTCACATCTGCGAGGTGGTAAGGCTGAAAGCCTGAGGAAAAGAGATTTACCTCAAGGTGGCAGCCCAAAGGCCTGAGGGGAAAAAGAGGAAGAGGCAAAGGGTCAGCGAGTATTTATAGCCAGGGGAGAGAGACCCTGGTGAAAGGGTTAAGGAGCCAAGGAGAAGCTAACTTCGACAGGGGCATATCATAGATTCTGGGGCTGTATCATAGATTAGGGGAGGCAGAGCACGAAGCCCTTGCAAGGGCCATTTATTTGCAATTGTCACACTCAGTCTAGTTTCTTTTGAAGAAATTAAACATTTAAAAAAAAATATATGCAAAATTCCTCCTCATGTTGAAATGTGGTGGAATTTTATATATATCTTTTTATAATAATAATAACAGAATTAGGAAAATACATGAAAATGACTATAATTTTATTTCTTTTTTCAGGCTAGCAAAAACTGCTCAAAAGATAACGATATATTTGTCTATATTTCTGAGATGAGGCATTGTAATTATTTACATTATTTACATTGTTCGGACTGTTGTTTTCATCTTTATGATCATGTTCACAAAGTTCGAAATTCCATTCAGCTGAAGAAGGCCAGAGCATACAATGGCCGAAACATTGTGAACATGACAATAAAGATGAGGACAACAGTCCGAACAATATAAATAGATAACTATATCCATAAAAATCAATAAATTCAGAAAAGTTCAAGTGACACATCTAGTTAGCTGACTCAAAAGTTTTGTGTCGTAATGCTCATCAGAGCCAGATGTTTAATAAATCTATTAACTCTAGTAAAGTTTGATAGATATTTGATAAAGAGTTATAAATCTAATCAAACATCTGGCCCTGATGAGCATTACGACACAAAACTCTTGAGTCAACTAACCAGAAAAATCACTTCAATTTTTCTCAATTTATTAAAAGGGAGAGAATCAAAGAAGGCAGTCTTGATAGGTTTGGATTTCTCAGACATAACTCCAACAAACTTTTAAATGCATCAATCTATTTCCGTACAACAAAATGGGACAACAACCCTGTATGACAAGGACCACAATCTAGTTTCTCATGCAAATTTTAAGGAAAAGAGTAATTTCTCATGGCTGCCACATAAACTAGCCACCACATTCCCCAGATCTGGCAAGACCTGAGTTCTTCCTATTCAGCTATCCCAAGGAAAATGTTTGTCAACAAGCCTCAGACTCTCCAACAACTGAAGGACAATATTCAGACAGACATCAAAGCACTAGAGGCTGAAACACTGAGGGCCGTGATAGAAAATGTCATAGAGCACGTTCGTGTGAAGCTGAAAATAGATGCCACTTAAAAGATGTAATCTTTCTCGACTTGTGTAAATTTATTTCCCATATATATTTGATTTATGACATTGTGAATTAAAGAAAATAAAGGAGTTATGAAATTTTGAAATCTCGTTACTTTTGGGACAACCCATATATAAAAGAAGGGGGTAGCTTTAAAATTAGAATTACAACAAATTCTAGTTACAGTTTGCATTAAAAAATCAAATATACAAGGATACTCAGTTTTAAACTTAAATTTTGACGTCCAGTGTATCTTGAATGTCAAAATTTAAATCATACAATATATCTACTTTCTACACAAAACTATAACTGATACAATGAGGGATAATTAAAATTAAAAACGATTGTGATAAGTGATTAAAAAAATATAACTAAATGAGTTTGGCTAAATTTAAGCATCTAGAACAATAATTCCCAACATGGGGTGCATGTCCCACTGGTGGGGCATGGTAATATTTTGGTGGGTATGCGTATGATGTGCACTCTTCTGCTTACTATACCAACTGAATAAGGAGGGCAATTCAAGAATGAGTTATTAACAGTGAATTGTTTTCTAGTGAGCTCGAATTTCATTTTGCATTATTATTTCATGATTAAAATGAACAAAGTATATTACAGAAAAAGCTTTCATTCAAATATTTTATATTTCTTCCTTTCAGTTCTCTATCATATATTTTGAAACTATATATATTTAACTGTCTTTTTGTTTATTTTAATTTTTCTCTTTCATGGATGCCATGGTCTTTGGAGGCTTGTTTTAGAAGTACGAAAGTGGGGCATGGCCCCAAATCGGTTGGGAACCGCTGATCTAGACTCTAGACACTTAAATTTAGCCAAACTTGTTTATTTTTATTTTTTTAATCACTTATCACAATTGTTTTTAATTTTAATTATCACGCATTGCATCAGTTGTAGTTTTGTATAGAAAGGAGATATATTACAATATATGATTCTGGACATAAATTTACAATAGAAGTTTCTCCGATCAGGGCACTTTCAATACATTTTTGTCTTAATTTTTCTTTTAATCAAAACTGCATTATTTATTCTTCTCCCACCTGACATGATACTTTTTAAAAAATGCCATGACACTCATTGACATGTGGAGGAGTTGACAATTACTTAATCTGGAATCCAGATAAATTATCTTCCACAAACAAAAATATACGCATGTGACAATCGAGTGAAAACAAAAGGTTGAAATTAAATTCAGCAGTGCACAAATAAAAGAGAAGACAAAAGTTGTGATTTCATTTCATTAACAGTTTAAAAATCATCATTTTTATCAAATGATACAAAATGTTTATTTTTAAAGATGGTGTGGGATCACTCACATCATACCAGCAAGGATAGCTTTGTGTTCACAGGGATAAAAGCATACAAGGAAATACCACATTTAATTGTAAATTAAAATCATTTAATTTTATTTATTTTGTGTATTTGGTGTGTGTGTGTGTGTATTTTAGTTACAAGTGTTTTAAGGTTGGATATGATAAAGGAAAAAAGTCATTTCAATCTTATAACAAGCAATATCTCAAGGAGAAGAGATGGATGTCTTGACCCTCTGATGGTTGACAGTGAAGAAAGTGAGTTTGTTGTTTTTTGGTACAAAGTCCGTTTTCAGGCAGGAAAAGTTTCTGCTGCATTCTGGGAGAACTTTTATTATTTTAGTTTCATTTATTTTATTTTAAACAAAGTTTTATTGTTATTTGTTTTATTTTATTTTATTTATGATATTCATTATTATTATTCTTTTATATTTTATTTTTATTTATTAATAATAATGTCCCTACAACGATGTGAAGTGCAATGTATATTTCTTATTTAACAAAAAAAAAGAAGTCATACAAATGTTGTTTAGTGTACGTATGTCTGTTCAAAGTAGGTCATACAGTGGAGATATTTTTATTACTATAGCTCCCCTAACACAAAGCCACTCTAGGTAGAGGGTTACTAAATGAGGTTGATTTTTATGGCATACAGGGAGTGGGACAAGAGGTTCATATTATGAGGATATGTAGACTAAATAACTGTTGACTCTCAAGGTTAAGATTGTTGCAATGAGGGAAGCATCCACTCAAGACTGTTTCATAATGTGACAATTCTGGAAAAAAAGTGGAAATTCATCCTCACCAATGGAATATGAAGGAAATAAGGATAGTTTGACTCAGTGTACATGAGCTGGTGGATCCTAGTTGTGAAGGTGTGGCCTGGTGGGTCCTAGCTGTGAAGGTGTGGCATGATGGGTAATAGCAGTGAAAGTGTAGCCTGGTGGCTACTAGTTTTGAAGGTTTGGCATGGTGGTCCTAGCTGTGATGGTGTGGCTTCGTGGATCATAGCAGTGAAAGTGTGGTCTGGTGGGTCCTAGCTGTAAAGGTATGGCTTGGTGGATCATTGCAGTGAAAGTGTGGTCTGGTGGGCCCTAGTTCTGAAGGTGTAGTCTGGTGGGTCCTAGTTGTGAAAGTGTGGCCTGGTGGGTCCTAGCTGTGAAGGGGTGGCATGATGTGCAATAGCAGTGAAAGTGTAGCCTGGTGGCTCTTAGTTTTGAAGGTTTGGCATGGTGGGTCCTAGCTGTAAAGGTGTGGCTTCGTGGATCATAGCAGTGAAAGTGTGGTCTGGTGGGGCCTAGTTGTGAAGGTATAGTCTGGTGGGTCCTAGTTTTAAAGGTGTGGCATGGTGGGTCCTAGCAGTGAAGGGGTGGCTTGGTGGGTCATAGCAGTGAAAGTATGGTCTGGTGGGTCTTAGTTGTGAAGGTGTAGCATGATGAGTTATAGCTGTGATAGTGTAGCCTGGTAGCTCCTAGTTTTGCAGCGTTTTGTCTGTGGGGTAAGGGGATGTAGGGTGGGAAAATTGACTCCTTTGATGAATGGCCTGTGTGTTTGGTGAAAAATATATATATTGTGGACTCTACCTTTGTTGATCGACACGGGATGTAGACCCGCACCTACCAAGGACCCTTTATGACGTATGAGGGTCAGGCAACTCAGTTCCTAGGAGCTGACAGTCAAACAACCTACACATGTGATTTGATTATAGTGGTGATGGTTTTGTGCAGAACCAACCATACTTTTTGAAGAGCCAAATACAGAGACCTGGTGTACTTTGTGCCACAAGGTCCCCAAACAACGCTCTGCAGGTTTTGTGTGAAAATCTGTTTTAAAATTAGTGGTTAAAGAAATGTCAAAATTAGTTGTGAATCGTTGCAGAATAATTTTTTGAATTCCTGGAGAAATAAGTTTTCTTATTTACTAGCCAATAAGAGACGTGTTCTTCAAGCCCTTGTGAAAACCTGGATGGGGCTGATGTGACTCTCCATTGTTCAATAAAAAGGACTGTTATTAGTGGGTAAGGTCAGGAAGCAATTAACCATCAAGGAGGAAACACTGGCACCCATGCTTCAAGGACAGAGGATTGGTTCAGCTGAAGGGGTCCTAATTCAACATGTGGAAAGAAAGAAGAGCAGATTCAACAGATGTGAGGCAAATACAACTCCCAGGATAGAAAATTCCTTTCTGTGTCTTCCTAAGAAGAGTTTAGATGAAATGAACATTCTAGTTTAACTTTCCATTAAATTACTACATAAATCCCTCAAGACAACAACTTGTGGAAAAGACGAAATCTCTTCATGCTGCGACATTCCTAATCAGTTGAAGAAATTAGGTGAGTGCTTTTTGTATTTTCTGCCTTGTGCAATTTTTTATTTCCTCAAAGTTTTTTTCCCATTTTTAAAGGGTATAATCTTTTTTGTCAGTGAATCTATGCCCTTTTCTAAAACCTGTACACTTTTTTCCTTATATCTGATGGTAATTCCTTTTTTGTAATGTCAGAAATTTGTTATCCTGTTGTAATAAGCACACAAAAGGAAATCTTTTTGCAAATTTTGTATTGTACCCTTTATTGCCTGTTCTTGTGTATTAAATATATTTCCTTTAAAATTTCACACAGTGGTTGGGGCTTGTTTTTATATTTGCACCTATTTTGACCTCAAGTAGAAAAGATGCACATATTCTCTTTTCCCTTTCTTTTCCTACCAACTAAGTTTTGTGTTTAGCACAAGAATTTAGATTTGGTGGGGAATTGAAATTTTTACATTTTACACAAAACGACGAATGTGGTCTTTGTATGATTTTTAAAAAATTTTTATATGTCCCTCATTTTCATGTTAGGTTGCTGGCAGCATTAATTTAAAAATTCATGTTCAAATTCTCCCCAGAAACTAGAAAAATGTACTGAACAATAATGAGATTAAATTTTTAAAAAATTAAAAACTTTTGACTAATTTTACATGAATTAGAAATTGCTCCCAAACACCTTGTGTCTATCGTTCATACAGAAAAAAAATATAAATAGGTATATATTTATAATAAATTGATATTAAAGAATTTATATGATGTACTAATACTAAAAAATAGGTAGTTCATGTGAAATGTCTTATGCTTCTATATTCAAAGTCCATCTGTCACAAGCTTTGATTAGCAATTCACTTGGCCTAATATAGACATGAATTAGGCAAAGATCAAGGTGATCCTTAACCAAAGGTAAAAATTTATTTAAAAAATAAAATTTCTTAATCTAATTCCAGCAATGAATTTTTGTGTGCTAGTCCCAGTCACTGAAGAGCTAAACATGGTTTAGAGGCGTGGGTTAAGGATTGCTTTGATCACAGCAAAATAAGTATTTCCTTCATCTTCTGTGAAACAAATTGTACATGTAACAAAATTCACAATAAATTTTGTAAAGATTATCAAAAATTATTGTTTCTCAGAAATTCACATTTTTTTCAAAGTATTTTCAAATTTTGTTGATACACAATTTTGTAAATTGTTTCCTAATTGTATTATACAATTATATTTTCTGTAATCAATTGGTATAAACAAATTAACTTATTATTTTTGCATTATCATCTAAAAATGTCTCTAATTTATGATGAATAAAGTGATTTTTGTGCATTTAGTTATTTTATGGTAGAGGTGGTTATTTTTTAATCTTTCTTTGTACTTTTGCATTTACAGAAATAAGTCAATAATTGTAAGCTGCTTCCTAATATTATGCATAGTTGCTAATTAACTAATTACTAGACATTACTGACAAGTTCCTTGCTAAAATTGTTCTCAGTAATTGTAAGTTAGTAGTAATTTAAGTCTCCACATGTCTGCCCCCAGTGTTGGACCCCAGTCACATGGTTACCAGGCCTGAGTTAAGGATTGCCTTGAGACAAATATAAATTTCCGATAAGATATATTTATAAACAATATTTAATCATGTCAAAGCTAGTTTATATCAACATTTAAATGAACATTATCTAAATTGGAATTTCATTTATCTAATTATCTAAATTATCATTATCTAAATTGGAATTTCATTTATTGCCAACTTATTTAGTTATATTATTAATCACTACAGGCAAACCAAAAACCTAAATTTTCTTCAGTTACTATTTTTTAAATGAATAGATACTAAACTGCACCCCCAGTACTACAGGGAGCCGGGGCTTCAGCACCTTCACTTTTGTTCATTGTATAAGAAATTAAAGTTACATGAGCATGCATCAAGCTTTCAGAGAGATAAGCAGATGCTTTGATAGGCTCTTACTGAAGTTTTAAATTTCAAAATATTCAGGCTATATTCTGATTGGTGGTAAAACAGAAGTGCTTGTTTACTACTAAGTTCAATCCTATGAAAGGTTTTCCCTCCAAATTAGCAGCTCTGTAAGGGGCATGTTTGGAGTCTACTCATCTGGTATATAAAGGGGATCTTGTAAGTGCTAATTGGTGTTAACAAAAAGCGGCTATAGGAATTCAGGGTCACCCAGGTCCAGAAGGAAAATGATGCAGAAGAATTAGACAACCCATTAGAAGATCATAATTGAAACGAACAACCTCATTGGTCTCACCACAAGGAAAACTCTTCGGCTGGTGTAATCAATCTAAATCTTCGCTGTTAGCACAAGAAAAAGAAACAACAAATTTTCTTCATACAAAAGTGTACCAAATTCCTTATTGGAAATATTCAGAGAAGTATTTCTCCTTTTTTGTCTTTTTTTTTTTTTACAAAATGTGGTTTTCACTTTGGGGGACATTTTTATGCATTATGTTAACAGTAGTTTGCTAAATTTATACAAGATGTTGAATTTAAATATTGTATGCAATAATATAATTTTATTTGTAAAAGGGTATGTTCATTTTTGTTGTCAAATTTACACATTATTAGCCACTTTTAGGCACACAAAGAATTAAATTTGTGTAAATCATTTGTGTGTTGTTATGAATAAAGTTTATTGTAGCTTAGTTAAACTTGGCTTGTGTTGTCTGCATCATTTGTTGTGTGTCCATAATTGTTGTTATCTCAAACATCTGTTTGAAATATTTTTTTTCAAGGGATTATTTTTTCCAAAACAACAAAATCTATGACAATGCTACTGAGCTGAATCATTTGTATCATCCTTGTAAAGGCAGCACTGGCATTGACATCTGATACCAATTCGATGGCGAACTCTTCAACCTCACCCGACTTTGTTCTCGCACAAAGTGTACCACCACCCATATTGTGAGAATTTCAGAATGCTCGTGACAATGCAACTGTAGACCAGACTGCCATTAACCTCCAGAGATCAACAAACCTGTATAATGAGGCCTATAACTGCTTCATTATGCAGGTTAATGTCAAAAAGATGAAAATTCTCATTCAGCTGGCCCCTGGACAAGCAATCCGGTAGAAGTTGTTAATGAATTTCCCTACCTTGACAGCATCATCTCGAATAATGTCACCTATGAAAGAGACCTTGACAACAGTATCAAAGTGGCTCATATTATGTACGGAACACTCTCAAACAGCAATCACAGCCTCACCATAAGAACCAAAATCATAGTCTTGTGAGACATGGACTTTGTATCATTGTGACATCAAACGTCTGGAGTGGTTCCATCAAACGAAGCTCTGAAGAATCCTTTGGATCAATTAGGAGAACTGCATCACCAACAACAAGGTCCTCTCTCAGACATCTCTTCCCAGCATCGAGGCTACCAGCCTTCAACATTGCTTTCACTGAGCGGGTCACATGTCCAGAATGGGACCCACTCAACTCCCATGTATCATCCTGTTTGGAGAACTCAGCAGCAGCCAGAGGCTATAAGGAGGCCCAAAATGATGCTTAAAGAATCAGATGAAGACATCCTTGACACAGGCCAACTTCGACCCTGGGACCTGGGACCCCTTGCTGCAAATTGGTCTTCCTGGCATAGGACCATCTTGTGGAGCTTGGGGTTATTGAGACTTTCGAGTCCAACCGTCAACATGAACAAGATCTGCGAGTATAGTCAAGAGGGCCTGACTTACCCAGCCATGTCCACCACCCCCACACTCTCCTCTGTGCCTCCTGCTCATAACTCTTCAGGAGTAGAATGGGCCTTCACAGACATCTCTGCTACCACCATCGGGCGGGAGGGGGAGAGAAAGGGAATAAGGAGAGAGAATGACAATCCTTATGTGATGATGCGAACAGGTGTTGACAATCGTTTGTTTAAAATCATTACTGTTATTAATTTTTTAAATAAATAAGAAAACTTTTATGTAAGTATGCTGAAAAATCTATAGGCCTTATTTCAGGAAATAAGTACAAACAAACAGAAAAGAGAAATGTATAAAACCAAAATAAAATGTTTACAGTAGTAATAAAGTACTAATACCACATCGCGTCGGGTAAGTCACCAGATAATATGTGAACTACAGAAGAAAGGAATATTCTCCCATTTATATTTCCCCCATTATGGGCATTATTATATCCATGATATAATAACACATTATTTCATGGACGGAATGGAATAGCTGAAAGAAAAACATTGACAAATATACTTTGTTCTCAGAGAGAGTTTTATACCACTAAGTCATACACAAAATTAACATGGCACATGGAACTAGAACAGTCTACCCCAGTGAGCAAAATAAAGGGTTAAGTTCGACATTCCAACCACCTGAAGAAGGCCAGAGCGTACAACGGCTGAAACATTGTAATAAATATGGTGACAAAGATGAGGACAATAGTCCGAATAATGTAAATAATGTACACAAAATTATGTATAAACATTTACACATATCCCACACTGAGAAACTACAACACATGTATGCCACACAAGAAGTGTGAAGAGACAGAGGGTCTTACTTGTAATATTTCCCAACGGGAATTTGAGTTGCTGGAAGATTCTTCTATGTTTCTGGAGAAGCCATTTTTAGGATTCCTAACAGAGATTTGAACAAGCCAGCTTTATCTTCTGTGTCATGAGTGAGGAAATATTCCTCAAACAAGAAATGGTGAGTCAAGGAGCTCATGATAAATAACACCAGACCATATGTGGCGATAATATTCTGAGCATGGACGAATTATAGCTTATAGGTATATAAGATAGATTTTGAAGAGTAAAATTTTTCTTGCACAACATAGTGAACCAACTTTCTTAGTTTTGTGACATATGGTGGCCGTTAATAATTAAGTATAACTCAAGACTTTAATGTTAAGATAAAACAGTCTTTAATTACAACCACAAATAAATACTTAACAAGAACAAAGAAGTAAAAGTCAACCAAAGATAATTAACCATTTCAATGAATACCTTTTAGTAGTATGGCTTGGCTTAACATCCGGTAAATCCTAAATCAAACCTAAATCATCAATGCACAATAATTCATTCTAATTCGACTTGATAGTTCCACTCAATAATTACCACAGTCAGTAGCCTGATACTGCTATTAATCCACCTGGTGGAAAATATATATTCATAAGTCCAGAGCGTCAATCTTGAACCTTGGTGTTGGTAGCTACTCATTTTCTTCCTTTATGACACATCGCAACTGATGCATTGGATTCAATATAATCTTTCCACTTCTTGTCAGTTGAGAACATATTTCAAATACAAAATGCCCACTGTAATAACATTTGAAGAAAAATAAATGTCGGATTAAAAATAAATCCATTAATTCTTTAAAAATTGCTTTGTTTATGTTACAGATACGAAGCCGAGTAGATATGGGCTTTTGAGAAAAAAATAATCTGGGTGAATAAAATGTGCTTTCCTTAAACAGGGTAAATATGAGGGTGTCATGGCTGAGTGTTAAAGCACATTGGATCAAAAGGTGTTTTCCACTCCAAAGGTTTGATCCCTGCCATAGAACATATTTTCTTTACTAAGAGTTCTTGAATGTGCAAAATACACATTATAATAAATAAAAATGGATCGTCTATTTCAGATACAAAGTGTCCACTATAATAACATTTCAAGTGATATGTCAGCATTCTTTAATAATTAAAAAGATCTGATTTAAACCCTGATTTTTCTTTTGCTGGGACGTTCTTGAACTGCATCTCAACTTTAATATTTAATTTTTTTTTTTTTTTAGTTATTTTTGAGTGAATAGAAAGGAAGGAAATAAATAAACAAAAAGTTTTTAAAAAAAATTTTCTTTATATCTCTTACATCCATCCGTAGATTAAAATTTGCCCTTTAAGGTGGTTAGATTGACCTGGGAAAAAATTCCCGCCATCTAATGTAAAACATTAACCATGTGTCTGGGGAAGAGAAGAAAATTATGTAGGGCGTTTGAATGAAAAATGTCCTAATTATATTTTATGTTGCAGGCAAGTTCAGTGGGGCGCTTTTTTTAGGCTGAATGAAATTTGATGATTGTAGAAGAGGCGGCGGGTTAGTTTTTTTGGATTGGCGAATAAGGAAAAATGTGAATTGGAAAAAAAATAATTTACTAGTTTTTTTACTTTTAGTTTTTATTGTTGAGAACGGTTAAACGCAGATTTATTTTAAAAGCACATTATACTTTTAATGGCAGCCATCAAAATTTTAAAATAGAAATACTTGGAAAACTAATACAACTGTAGTGTAACTGTAAGCAAAATGTTGAATTAAGTATTTTTCCTTTCTTTCTCATTGAGTGAATCTATACACACGCGCCATTGCTCCCACATAAGTAGATTTCAATTATCAGAAAATAAATAATTAAATAAATGTAAAAATAATGCAATTATTCTTTCACTGAAAAGTTTTTACGCAATAGAATTTAAGAAAAAAATGAGATTCTCGTGAAATTTCGACTATCATTGATTATTGATATTTTCCTTTCAAATTAAATGAAAAAAGAAAACTTGAAAACTATTTTATGAAAATAATAATAAAAAAGAAAATATTATAATTGTGTCAAAATTAATATAAAAAATTACTTATTGATTGATTGATTCGTATTGCAGGTTATTTAAAGCCAGAAAATATTTTTAGATTGTAAGATTTTTTGATTTTTTTTTAGATAATAATGATTGATTGCTTTAGTGAAATAATAAACAGTAAATAGTGTATAACTCCTCATTCCAGAATTTCAGACAGAAATTTGTTAAAGTTCATTGATTCATTTTCCATGGCTTATCAACCTTTTGCAGGTTATTTAAAGCCAGAAAATATTTTTAGATTGTAAGAATTTCTTTTTTGAGAATAGTTTATGTCATCTGTCTATATTTCTAACATGAGGTATTATGTACATTATTTACATTATTCAGACTATTGTCCTCATCTTTGTCGCCATATTTATTACAATGTTTCGGCCATTGTACGCTCAGGCCTTCTTCATAAGTAGTACCCTACAACGGAACTACCCTGGGTACAAGGCAGCAGCCCAAAAACCTGAGATAGGCAGGTACAAGAGGAGGACAACAACACTCAGAAAACAGTCTTCCTGCCTTATGTGAAGGGGTTATCAGAGAAAATACAAAGGATCTGTGGTCCATATAACATCAGGACAACCTTCAAAAGCTTGACGACACTTCACAGATATCTCTCCCGAGTAAAACCCCCTATAGATGAGAACATGACTAAAGACTGCGTATGCTATCCCATGCAGCTGTGGAAAGGAATATAAAGGAGAGACAGGCCGCCCGCTTAAGGTAAGGCTTCAAAAACACCAGAAAGCTGTAACATGAGGGGAATTGGAAAAATCAGGCATGGCTGACCACATATGGACAGAGAAGGGAGATCACCACCCTCTGTGGGATCAGATTGAGATCATAGACAAAAAACACCATTGGAAAATTCGTAAACTTAAGGAATCAGCACATATGCTAGGCCACAAAAGTCTCCTGAGCCAACCAAGCATAGAAATGAATACAATATGGGAACCAGTAATAAGGAGTGCCAGAGAAAAGTGATAATAACAACAAAAAATGCAATATGAGCTCTGGTAAAAACATGTAATGATAATGATGATGGTTTCTGAAGACATTAGGTTTATAATACCCAGAAATTCATTCACACATGGACACATCACACAGTGGATAAAAGCATTAATTAGATCCAGTGACAGGACCCAAAGAGTGTGAGTTCAATACCCGGTTAAGTCAATGGAGAACCTTCAGAGGGGAATTAACAGGAGATATCTGATAACTGACATCCATTAAACATGGCCCGTGGAACTAGAACAGTCTACCCCAGTGAACGAAATAAAGGGTTCATTTTGACATTCCAACCACCTGAAGAAGGCCGGAGAGTACAACATCCAAAACATTGTAATAAATATGGCGACAAGGATGAGTCTGAATAATGTAAATAATGTAGTTTATGTCATATAGGAATAAATAATGCTGACACTTGGGTTTGAACACAGATTGCCTGAGAGCAAGCACAGTTGACCTAATTTAGAAATAATTAGATCATGTGACGGGTAAAAGGAAAATATATATACTGGAGGATTGTTCAAAGGCATTACTATTATTGTATCTGTGATTTACAAAGTCTCACCTACAAACAGATATTACAAAAGTTTAGTGATACAAGTCTTACTAATTAACCCATAGCTGGGAGGAAAAGAGATGGATTCATATATTTCTTAAAGGTATTTGCATGTATGTGAATATAACAAACCCAACAGGAACTGGAACTCAGATCTCCGATTAACAATTCAGAGCTATTATCCATTACATCGCTCAAACATCCAAGCTTGCAGCACTTGGTATTCTGAAGTGGTCAATCATTTCAGTACAAACCAGGCTCAACATTGCTTAACTTCGGTGATCATACAGGAACCAATGTTTTAACATGATATGGCCGTAAGCAAAACATTACTAATAATTTTCTAAAGAATTAGAAATGATTAACATAGTTTCTCTTACAAAATGCAACCAGTCAGTTTATAAAAAAAAAAATGAATAAAAACTTGCAAAATAGAGTAAAACTGAAGCCAGTCATTTATATATATATATGTATGAATGATATGATATAACAATTTTTTCCGGTCAAATCTAGACTTGTCCGGAAAACAGTTATATAAAAGAATACAAGAAGTAGCAATGCAAGTGTTTAAATTAATGTACTCATTGAAAAACATCTCTGTCCCTGGCAGGCATGAATACATACTGATTTTATTACAGAAAATTGCACAGTTCCTTGTGAGAATGAGATGGAAAGTATTATTTTTCTTAAATAAATATATAAGAAGCAAGGAAGAAATTGAAAAATTTAATTTTAAAACCAGGAAATACCTTCTCGTTATTGATAAGTTGGCTGGTTTTGAAAGAGATATGCTTAACATAATAGACAAAATCAAGTTTAGAAAAGTAAAGAGTTATTTCCCCCCCAAAATCTGGCTGCAGAGGTAAAAAAGATAAAGAAAACAACAAAAATTCTTATTAAACTCCCAGAAGTCATAAAAACACTAACAGAGCCCTATTTGTCCTCTTTCCTATTTGTCATTTTCAACGGCCTCTACCTTCACAATCAGTTCTCTTTTCCACTTTTCATTTTCATGGCCATGGGAAAGTGACTGAAGTCGTGATGCCAGGTCAGGATTGATTACATTACAGAACTTTTTTTGGATTTTGTAAAGTATCTCGATATATATAGTAAGAGCATCAAACCAGATATGACAGTAATATTAAATGCATGGACGAATAGTTGATTTATAAATGTGCAACTAGCCCTGAGTAAATATTTCTTTCTGGAGCCAAATTCTAACTTTTTGAAGCGTTTGGCCCTGTGATTTGTTTATAGTTCTCACAAACGCAGGGTGAACCAGAAACTGGATTCTTGTTTCTTAAAGAAAAGATATGCAAAAAAACAAAATTTCATTTTTATTAAATAAATATTTGTTATTTTAATCATTAAATTGTTTTTAAAATAGTGGGAATATTTTGTATGTTAATGAAACTTAATCCCCCCACCCAAAAAAAAAATTTATTGTACTAAACTATGCACCCTAATAAAACCAACTGTATATTGTACCCTCTTACCTGTTTGCACTTTTCCCCAAAATTTGGTTTTGATTGGTCAATGTATGGCTATTTTATAAGGTGTGATGGACAGAGGGACTAAAAAAAGTCACAGAATTTTATATCTAGTTTGTGAGGATTTTTGTTTCCGAAAATTATTTAGGATAAAAAACCAAATTGGACGGGTTCTAAACTGAAGCTAAATGCATACAGGCAAATTGGAATGACAATTTTTGAAGAAAGGAAACACAACAACGATTTGAGTTCAATTAATTTACTACAAGAAAAAAAAGTTGAAAGGAAAAGGTTTTAAGTGTGGTTGCAAACAAAGTGTGCTTGCGGACTAAGTATACTAGAAGATTCTTCCTCGTAACTGGTAGGACAGTCAATCTATAGTGGTGGTAGTGGGCTTCTAAGTAGCAGTCCCAGCTTCCCCTGGGTTGCAGACTCATATTCGGGTTGGGCATCACACATGTTAGTAGTGGCAGCTGCTTCTCTCTGGCTGTCAGGGGCAGGATAAAGGCAGTCTGTCATGATGGGTGCAAGACACCAGTCGACGGGTCAAACCATTCACAAAGGAAAGTAAATGAAAAAAGAGGCCGAATTCTGGGAGTTGGATTTTATATAGGGGTCTGCCGAGGGTAGCTACAAGGGCACTGATTAGGCCCTCATTTTGGCCCATTCCACGTGTGACCATTAAATTCCAATGTTTAATTATTAAGGTAAAAGGTTTTTTTTCAAAACAACTTGGTGACAACCAAACATGATATGAACATACAAATACCTACATACTTCAACAAGTTCTAAGATTTCTATTTCAAATATGAAGTATCCATTATAATCAGGTTTGAAGCAATATCTCAACATCTCCATAGTCTCATTAATTTATAGTAATATTTTTTTTAAAAAACTGACAAGTATTTGATTTATATTAAACTAGCAGCATGGCCCGTGCTTGATTCAAAAATCATATGACTCATACAGCAATCGCTATCACTTGACTTAAAATATTTTTGCCTTTGCTTGCCTTTAAAGGAGTGCCCTTTACCATACTGATGTTGCTACATGCCTTACTTCTTGCCTATCTCACACTGCAAATTTTTTCTAAGCTCTGTACTAAACATTTTTAATCTGTTAAGAAAAAAGAACAAAATGAACACAAAACGATCAGCTTTAAAAAAGAACTTGTAACTGGAAAAACCTAATGAAAAAAGAATGTTAACAACAAGTACTTTTTCACACCAACCCAGTTCTGCGGAATCAGAATCAGCGTCGAGTTTAAGCAAGCAAATGAGCTAATTGGAGTAAAGTGCCATGCAGATTTAAATTTTTCCCACTTGTAACAAATGCAGCTATCAATTTTTTTTGCATGCTAGTTAACATTCGTGTCAGTTGTTGGCTCTCACACTGGCCAATAGAATCTTCCTGCCTATTCGTGGTAGTCAGTTATTGGCTCTCACTCTGGCCAGTAGAAAATGGCCGCAAACTACATGAAAACTGCCTTTAGAAGCATGAAAAAATTGATTATTTCCACTATCGATGGGAGTTGGGAAATGCAAAGTCAGTCTTGGCCTTCCCGCTAACTTGGAGCATGTGCATGTAAATTTTGGTGCAAATCCGTCAAAAATTGCAGCCGTGCATTCGTTACACACATACACACACATCCTGCCTTTTATAGATAGAGATAAAATGAAACATTACTTATTTTAGTAAAAATATTACTACCTATTTTAAGTGAAAATATTTCTCCTATTTTTCCTACCCAAACAAAAGGTATGATTTTACAATTTCTTCCTATTTTATTTTCTGTTATAAAAATAAAAAATGAAACTTATTACTTGAGATATTTTAAAAGAAATGATTTTAATTTCAATGAGTATAAAAAATAACTTTTTTCAGACGACAAAGAGATTTTGAAAGTTCATGTGACTAACTAAATTTGAAAACAATTCTGTTTGATTGTGAAAAAGCAAGGCATTCTTATCCATTTAAAATGCAATAATTATTTTGAAATAGAAAAAAAAAACTTTTTTGTTGTGTTACAATTTTAAACGTACGATTGTGAAACTGACCTTTTTTTTTTAATCTTTTAATTAAAATTTCAATAGCAGCAGCTATGATATTTAAAATAAACAGACATCTATGCACTCAGATAAATTTTTGTTTTGACTATTAATTTAATCGCAATAATAAACAGGAAAATGAATCTGAAATTGCAAGGAAAAAAGAAAGTAAAAAGAAAGCATATCTAAAAATGTGAGCATTTAAAAAAAAAGAAGAATGGCTTTTAGTTTTGTACAAACATATTTTGACAGGATTATAGGAAAGAAACGTTATTTTCAACACAATTACATACCTACATAATACCATATTAAAACACGCCCAAACATTATTTTTTATCCAATAAGAGACAATACAAACTTACCAAAAAGATGCCACAATACAACACATACTGCTTAAATCAAAGTGTCTATTGGTTAGACATTAACATCACTACATGAAATATTTCACCAATCAGAGAAAACTAAAACCCTATTTTTCTTCAGCCTACTTTTGGGAAAAAATTTCTTATGAAAAAGATTTTGACTTTTAGAAGCAGAGATGTGAGTGTTCAAACACAAGAGAAGGCGTGTCTACATAGTGTCCCCCACCACAACCTGAGTGCATGCTGAAAGAAACATATGTCAGTGACTTCAAACAAATCATCTCCAATAGCAACAACTTGAATGGTCAGGGAATCTTTGCTGTCGATCAAAATCTTTTCTAAACCACAGATTTTTCTGTGGACCAACTACTCAAAGACTTTAACTCAACTAAAGACCATTTTTTTTACTCATTTTTTAATTAAAATATCCCTATGTTTGCAAATACAAATGATTTATTTTTTATTTTATTATTGTTTGGAATTCGGATGTTTAACATAAAAAAATTGTGGATTACTGAATTTCCTACAGAATTACTGACATGTGAATCAATTAACATTACTTTTGTTTTTCATCTTTGTTTTGATTGAAACATTTTAAACTGAAATTTTGAAACTGTGACAGAATTTTCTGCTTTTTACTTTAAAAAATGACAAAAATTACTTCATGTATTTTCAACATTCATAACTTTGGAAAAAAAATGTTTCTTTTCCAGCAACCACAACTGTCAAGTCACTCTATGAGTGCTACTGGTACCATGTAACTCACTACTACCTGCTGCATGGTCTGGTCATTGGCAACTAAGCCAACACCCCACCAGGATTTTTTAATTAGGAGGGGGGCTAGACATCTAGCAGGATTAAAAACAAGACCCGTGAAAGGGTGGATAAACCTTGTAAGATCAACAGCCATCTAGCTTAATGGGGTAGACAGGACTCTATACCTATGATTGAGGTGATTAGGCATAGCATCGCTGGGCTAGGGGCTTCATAGACTGAAATCAATAACCAGGGTGGAGATTTCCTCCAATGGAATCATCAGCGACTTGCCTGTGACCAAGTTGGATAACATTAGCCATAGTTTGAGCTGGAGAGAAATGGGATCTGCCATGTTGATTTGCACAAGACGTGCCATGTTTGAATGAATATCTCTCCAGTTTTCAACCCAGGGGACTGGTTTGGTGCTGTTGTGTCGGGGGTATCTAGCATAGACCTCATTTAAAGTGTATGAAACATATGACAACATAAATATATGAAAAATTCAAACAAAATACAACCTTCGTATAAAAACACTTGCATATATATGTATATATATTCTCTTGTTATTCGAATGAGAACTATTGAGAAAAGGGTAATTTCAACAGTAGTCACCCTTGCTATTAATGCATTGCTCTTCAATAATGAATTGAGCGCTCTGGCTGCTGGCATTTATACACATTTGTGTATAATACATTAAAATTTTTTCCCTTTCTCTGCTGTGCGCTGATTGCTTAGGTCTCTGACTGGTACCAAATCAGTCGGGTTTCGATCCTAGCTTGAAGCAATTGGATGTCTAGCCACACTGATGAGCTGTGATACACCAAAACAGGGTTGTATGTAGATGACTATATATATATTTGAAATTCTTAATGCAAGGTTTGCATTACAAAAGACAGGGTACCAAAAACAATATGAAATTTGTACTTATATGTTTGGTTGTCACAAGCTTGAAATTGTGCATCTTGTTACTATAACTTCACAGAACAAAAAGATTGACTTTCCTGCCTAATGCTGTCTTGTGTGGGTGTCGTTAGATCACATGACTGTTTTTTATTCTCATGAATATTTATAATTAATTTTTATTGCTATATTTTACTTTGGGTCAAGGGGAGATAACTTTTTGTCATTCACTACAGTGATTAGTGAAAAATAATTATTGGTAATGAAAGAAAAAGTTAGGTGTTTGGCTTGGAAGGTGTTTGAATTGGAAGTCATAGAAGAAAAGTCATAAAGAATACTTTGCTGAGCAGCAAACCTATGACTACACCCTGTCATGGTACCGTTAGTCTTATATTTTGAATAAATCTATATTTTTTTTCATTTTTCAAAGCAACAACACAAGTTATTTAAAGGTCCAATTCCAGCAGGATGTCTCCTCAGCAATAACTTCCTATTGTTTTAAAAAGAGGAAGGTCATTAGATCCATCTCTAGTGCCTGGTGGGAACTGCTGACAGAAATAAACAATTTTTATCACTAATAAGGTTTGCACATTAAATCCGGCCTTGTACAATATTCCGTTCAAATTGATGTACAGATAAATACAGTCATAAGGTAGGGGTTGAAAAATAAACAAAAATAAAACTGATTAGTCACAAGAAAGAAATAAAAACAAATTAGTTAAGGAAGAAAAATACTTTTATTTTATTTTAACACTTTTTAAAAATCTTGGTTGTTGAAAATAATTATTGGTAATGAAAGAAAAAGTTAGGGGTTTGGCTTGGAAGGTGTTTGAATTGGAAGTCATAGAAGAAAAGTCATAAAGAATACTTTGATCGCCATGACAAACTAAAAGTCATAACTTTGACTTGTGGGATGAGAAAATAGCATTTTAATATCTTCATCTTTTTCATTATTATCACCTGATCACCTTCAGTATGAATTTCTGGGATGAGGAGTTATTTTTATTTACATTATTTACATTCAGACTAATATCCTCATCTTTGTTGTTATTATCACCTGATCGCCTTCTGTCTGAATTTCTGGGATGGCAAGTTATCATTATTTACATTCAGAGTAATATCCTTATCTTTGTTGTTATTATCCTCTTATTGCATTCTGTCTGCATTTCTGGGATAAGGAGTTATCATTATTTGTACTGGGACTATTTTCCTCATCTTTGTTGTTATTATCACAAACAGCACGGCTTCAGCAATACAAGCACCAAGAAAAGCCAAGCTTGGAGGAATGCAGTCAAGTGTAAACAGCAACAGTCTCAGCAATGCTTTTTTTTAATCTTTTCGCCTCAAGTATGGTAATGAAGCCAGTAAGATGCAAGATGTTACTGAGTATGAAAGATTATAAGAAAAAGAAAAAGATTATTAATGAGAGAGAAACAATAAAAGAACAGGAATTAAGAAGATGATTGACATTGCATTTAAATTTTTGAAGATCAAACTTGACTGGAAAGCAAGAAGACAGAAGAGAGTTCCACAAGTGAGAAATGCAAGAGAAGAAACTGTGAGCATAGGAAAATGAACTTTGCACCAAAAGATGATGAATTCATTCTCTATGTTAACAATCACTGGAAAATCAAGATGTCCATCTCCTCTTTTCGGGACATTGCTTGTTATAATATGATTTCTTCCTTTTATCACAAATACACACACACACCAGTACACAAAAATAAATTGTATAATTTTAATTTACAATTTAACATGCTTTTAGTGTTATTTCTGTGTATGTTTTTATTCTTCTGAATATGAGGCTATTTCTGCTCTTTTGATATGAGTGACCCCCAGAAACAATCAAATCCCATAGGTTTTACTTATCAAAATGTACAAATTTAACCTATTTTATTATATCACAGTGTTATATAGGAAGAAAATGAGTAACTACCGACACCAAGGTTCGACATGACACTCAGGACTTATGAATATATGTTTTCTACCAGATGTATAAATAGAGGTGTCAGGCTACTGACTGGGATGATTATTGAGTTACTATTGAGTGGAACTATTCAGTTGAATTAGTGTGAATTATTGTGTGTTAATGATTTGGGTTTTAATTTAGGATTTACCGGACCTTAAGCCAAGCTGTGCTACTAACAAGGTATTCACTGAAATGGTTAATTATCTTTATTCTTGTTAAGTATTTATTTGTGGTTGTAATTAAATACTGTTTTATCTTAACATTGAAGTCTTGAGCTATACTTAATTATTAACAGCTACCGTATGTCACAAAACAGAGATACAGATATTTTTTAATGGCATGTCTTTTCAGGTTGTAAGTGATCATGGTTCTCCACAATTTCTTTATTATTTGTAAATTGCCATGACTTCTTATTAAAAGTGTAAAATAATGTAAATAGTAACTCCAGCATGTTCATCTTCATTTTGGCCATATTCAACAGCTTCCTAAGATCAATAGTGAAGACTTTGGGTGAATAAAGCCTGAGGTTCTTAGCAAAGATCATCTGGCTTTGAACATTGTAGACGAGTGCTACAGAATCACAAGTAAAGAACTGTACCAAATAACAGAAACAGCTTCATTTGAAGACTACCAACAGCAGCAACAACTAAAATAGATAGCATAGTAACTCAAAGAGAAAATTAATGAAATATAGATGTTAACCTCCCACACTACTTCAAATAGAAGGTTCGAAAGGAAACTCCTTATCACTACTAGAAAGAGCAATAACAGCTACTGGACTTGAGAAACCAGTTTTCTTACAAAAGTGTTTGAAGAGAATGGTTTTATAAATTTCAACTGAAAATGGTAATAGCTGCTTGGTCATGAATGCCAAATGTTTCCTTGTAGAGAAACGGCTAATATTACCATTACAATTCAGCTGTTGTCGTACTCGCTAGACTTCTAGGAATTTTGAACCAAACTGGGGTAGATTGTTCTCATTACCTTATGGATTTGTTACAAAATTCCCCAAATTTACCTAGCATGGCAAACACCCAAAGAAGGCCAGAGAATACAACAGCTGAAACGTTGTGAGTGTAACAATTACAACAAACATACTGTTCTGAATGGAAAAACCTTTTAACATGTAAGTCATAAGTAATATTTTAATAAACTAAATTTTAGTTATAGGTTTAATTTAATAATGGAATAAATAAAATAAATTTTAACAGTAAAATTTTATAACTGTTGTATTGTTAGAGTTTTTTTTTTTAAAATCCTAACAGAAGTTTTCCCTCTGATGGCTTGTAACACATTGGAAATGACAAACCAAGAAGTGCCTGCCAGAGAAAATATTTTAGCCATAAAAAAACGATATTCAAAATTGGCTCAACGTTAATTAAAAAAAAGATTGTTTTTCAGTTAATGAAAACCTTTGAAAAGGAATTAAAGGGACAGCATATATCCATTCCACTTGGGTACTTTGACGTAGTGTAATAGTTAGCAATCTTGTCTTACTGCATCAAGACTGAGTAGTGAGTTCAATCTTCACTGGGTTATGCGTACTTTTGGCTTTGTGCCACATCTGATCTATGCTTAGTAAATCGCTATATCCATTCCACTTTTATGGAAGCCTCTCTCCACACTTCTTTTTACATAAATTATTTGTAAATAAACAAATTCTTTCTGTTTCAATTTCACACTGAGTAAGAGTCCTTTTTTTTATTGTGTGTCTAAGGAGTTTTAACAAACTGATTTTTTTCTATATGGGAAAATCCTTGTTAATATAATTTTTTTAGTTTGGTTATTTTAAAATACATCTAGTACTGTTATTACTACCTTGCCTCATTGTGCACTAACTTAACTAAACATAAATAATAATTAAATTATTAAAAAAAAAACATTTAGTAACATTTATTCACTTTTGTGTTTATTAAATTACATCACTTAGTATCCTCCATACTTTAACTTGACTTTCAGTTTGCCTGCCCTGAAGTTAGTGATTTATGAGTGGTTTTAAATTTTAAAATTCTGAAAAACTCACATCTTTACTTCTGTAAATTTATTATAATTTATAAAATAATTCAGGTTAAATTTACAGACTGAAAATATTTCTGATTATTTTTCTAATAAAAAAATCAAATCATATCAAAATATTTAAATTTTTTCACTTTAAGAATTATAGATTTAAAAACACACGTGGCTTCTTTACACTAATTTCTTCTGACTAATGTCCACATCTGGGTTGTTAAAGTTATGACACAACGTTTCAGTCATTGACCCTTTGGCATTCTTCAGGTGTCTATTGCAGTTGGTAAGCTTTCTGGGAATTTTATTCAAGCCACAGAGCTAGAATGTTGTTCTTATTATGCTGTCATTGCTGAGTTAATTTGCCCTTGAGTATCACTTGCACCTCCCCCTCCCCCTACCCAGTGTATAATTATATAATTTCAATTTGAGATTTCTGGAAGGTTACTGTCTAAGACAGACATCTGAAGAAGTCTTCAGTGTACAGTGGCTGAAACATTGTAACAAATAAGACACTAGTAGTAGTCCAACTAAGTCGGTAAAGAATGGTAAAGTCATCATTTGGAAAAAATTCAAACAGAACATTTTTCTAAATCAGTATTAAAACTAAAACAAAGTTACAATTTGAAGCATTTTTAAAAAAAATAAAATTTTTGTTTTAAAATTCTGTCATAGACGATGGATTGGATAAGGATCAAAATAATATTTCTTTTTTTTTATCTCTGTTTATTTTCAGGTGCTGACTTCTGTATGAGAAAAATTAAAAAAAAATATTAATAATAAAAAATGATAACCTCTCCACGTCAAAGGTTTGTGTTGGGTAGCAAGGGAGGTAACTCGTTATTCAAAGCTTGAAAAATTAATTCTGATTTTAGCTTTGTATAACGAATCCATAAAAATGAACGATTAGTCTTTCTGCAAAGGTAGTTTAAATTTCTCTTTTAATGATAATGAAAATTATTTGAAATTTTTTTTTTCTTCACCTAAACAAGTGGTTAAGAATATACAGTGTAATCCGGATATAAGAGAGTTGTTGGGGCCGGAGAAGAAGTCTCTTATATCCGGGTTTCTCTTATATCCGGGTTTGGTCTAATTTATATACATTAACACAGGCTCTAATTTGGGACCAGAGAAAATCTCTCTTATATCCGGGGCTCTTATATCCGGGTTACACTGTATCACCATTTTGCACAAAAAGAATTGGATTGGTTGCGTTGTCACAGACCAACTCAGGCTTGCCCCACCCCTGGAATGGAGGGGACACCTGACTGGGGGGATTGGGCAGAACTTTATGACCCTTACTATCTTATCAACATTTGTTCTTTTCTACCTACATTTATGTATACATTACAAATTATTGAACAAAGCACAACTGGTTGAATGAAAGATTTTTGCAGATTTTGACATCATTCTGGGGTCTATTTTTTTGTCCAAATCCATGATTTTGTTTGGTTCATGCTGTCTCAAAAAAAAACTATAAAAAATTTATTGTCCTGGGTATGACGATAAAGTACATCTGCATCCTGGGTAAGATAATAAACTACATCCAACGGAAAGGCCTCTGATTGGGAAGTTTTGAGGAGCTTAATTGCTGGTGTTCCCAGGTCCATTCTGACATGAGGTGGTAGCACCAGTTAGGGTATCAGCTATGGGCAAATAGTTAACCCCCACTGACTGGGGTCAAAACACTATCAAAGTGTAAAAATAGGTTTTAGTACCAGCAATACATTTTTGTAAAAAATTATTACCAGCAATGAATTTTTGAAGAAAAAATTATTACCAGCAATACATTTTTGAAAAAAATATTACCTTCAATAAAAAAAAAATATTGTCGGCATTAAATAACCCACTGATGTTGATATGCTGTAAGACAAACCAAACCAAACCAATAAAAGATTTTAAATTTACTATTTTTTATCCATAATATTCTTCAACTTTTTAACAAGAAAAAATCTCAAGTTCATGCTGCAAGGCAAATATTGTTGATTTTTTATGACATGTCTCTAAGACTAATTTGTATATAGACAGGTTGTATTTATATTTTTAACTTTTCTAGTTAAATTGTTCACCTATATTGTATATGATCCATTATTGTACATAATTAGGTTACAATAAAATTTGTATTTTATATGAATACTACTTTATGAAAATTGAGATGTAGGAGAGTGATCTCATGTTCCTTACAGTGGGCTTTCAGATTGCTTGGCGGCACCCATCTCCTCTTCAAGTTATATTCACTTTTGCATCGATACTCTTGGAAAAGGTACAAATTCATCTCTCCTCCAACTATGGGTTAAATAACAAGACAGATAGGATCATGTTTGACAACCAATCTAGGAGAACAACAACTTTGAATTCAAAACTGAACCTGGCCCTGTTCATACTTGAACCATAAGTAAGGTCCACTCAGCATAGCTGCAGTATGAATCACAGTTTGAGCCTGTGGGTGTTGAAGAAAATGTGAATGTGCCTGAGCAGATGGGCATGCCTGGAAATGTGAAGCCATGCTGAGGACAAGAAATCACACTGATTTTTACTGAATTAGCCAAATACATTTTTATAAACAGATTAAATGTACAAATCTTGATAATAACTGTAGTGACAGTCAAAAGTACACAGATTAAAAAAAAAATGGACATCAGCAAAAAAATATATATGTATGTGTATGTATGTATGTATATATATTTATATATTTTAGATATATGATTGCATATGTATGTGTATATTTACCACTAATATTATATATATATATATATATATATATTGTAGCGATAGGGGTACCATTGTTGTTTATTTCCAACGGGATCACTAAATATGTAGCTGTTGTATTATCATCGTTGTAGTGCCTACGTCAGGGTTACCAATATATGTAGTGATAGGCTTACCAATATTTAACTTGGGCTAGGAAAGATGAGATTAAGGACAATGCTTGAAAGCAATTCAAATATATACTTGACGTAAATAGCACATAGAATAAAATACAAAACTGAACTGAATGATTCCAAAACATAACAATTAGATTTATTAATATTTGATGTACATGAATGCGAACTGAAAAGGTAGGACAGAGTCGTGTCCCTTTGATTAGGTATTAGTTGTACCAGAGTTCATATTAAGAAAGTTTGGAATTGTGAGTTTTCAAAAGTTCAGAAGTGATTTCAGAGTTTATGAATGTTGGTAATTGTCTTTAATGTCTGGTCAGCAATGACTAAGACGGGAGTCGGTGAAGGTTACATATTGGCACTTGGTAACTACTACTCAAAAGGTTCATACATGTTCGGTTTATATAATGGTCAAGTGGCTCCTAGCATATGAGCAGGAAAACAGATTGGTCCCGTGCAAAGCGGTTTGATTGGTCGGAACTGACCAATCAGCAAGCTAGATTGGAGGTGATTGACCAATGAATACTTGTTATATTGTATGAAAGTAGAATTTTACTTACCAGATAGGAAGAGTGCATTTCCTAAAAAGAGGTAAGTCTGGTTTGTTGTGGAAGATTCCACAACATATATATATATATATATATATATATATATATATTTTAAATAGTAGAGTTTAGTTAATATTGTAAAGAAATAGTCATACAAAGAATAAATCAGTAAAGTTAATGTAAATAATGGTGAAATCACTTCACTAACAGATTAAATAAGGCATTAACTCACTATCACTTGTTGAATGACACGATCCTTGTTTTTAAAAACTGTAAAATAGATTAGATGTTCAGTCCATATACTTAGCACGCTCAAAAATTTTGTAACTGTTAATAATAACATTTTTTAAAAGAAATCTTATTACATTTATTTTCCTCTCAGAATTTTACCTGAAATTACCTGAAATTGAAAAATAATATCCATGCCTAAAGATGATACAAGTGGTATTGAAAGTACTTGCAATATGAACTGAACATCTCATCTATTTTATAGTTTTTAAAAACAAACATCATTTTTTTATGTAACTGATAATTATATATATTACTATAAATGTTATTTTACTGGGTACATGTGTTTCAGCTGCTATTCCTGTTTTTTTTTCATTAAACATTGAAATTAATGACAACCAGCCTAAAGTGAGTCTTATTAAAGAAAAATTTCTGCCAGTTGTTATTAATTTCACTATATATATATATATATATATTATAATTATTTAAAAAAAAATATGATCCCTTTGCTACATAAGAGTTCTCATGTTTCAAAAACAAGAGCTAAAAACTTCAACATAACTTAATTAAATTGAATTAAAGTATCAAGCTCTGTTTCATCCTCAAGTAAAAATTTTTGTATGGAGCACTGTTTTTAAAAATAAAAACAAAAATACTAAAGAACTTCGGATTATTTACTTAACATGTTCTTTCCTATTTTTCTAAAGATTTGCATACACACACACACACACACACACACACACACACACACACACACATATATATATATATAAATAATGTTGAGTAAAAAAAGCTTATATGTCCATATAGCCACTCTTAAGATGGCTCATGTGTGCTGAAAGCTTAGATCAAAGAACAGCATAATAAAAAAAATATCCAAATGTTGGACAATTTTTGTCTTTATTTTCTCTCGAAATTAAAGTAACCATACAAAGCTTAGAACAGCTCATGATCAAACATAATAGACATTCGTTGTCTGTTATATTTAGCAATATATGTTTAAATATATTAATAAATATACATATTTCTCTCATCAGTAATGCAACTCGGAGTTTCATGCACAATGCAATCTTCAGGTGCTAGAGAGAGACTGACGGTTACATAATTTAAATTTTAATAAAAATATCTAGTTAATGCTGGTGTTGTGCATGACACTCCAAGTTCTGCTACTGGTCAGGGATAATATGTATATTTATTAATATATACTTAATAGCTGTGTTATATTACATCAAGCATTATTTTATTAACACCAGCACTCAGTGTTTGATATCTTATATTCACACACACACATATATATATATATATATATTACTAGCAGTAGAGCCTGGTGCTGCCCGGGGATGTAACAGTAAGAGATAGATCAAGTATCGACCATCATAAAGACTGAAAAATAAAATTGACAAAGATTATTGTTTAAGGTTGACAGACAATCATGTCTTAATTATTTTTTTTTTTTTTTTTTTTTATGTATTGGTCAAACCCAAACTAAAAAAAAAACATTGTTTTCAATCGTTATGAATCTACCGATTGAATAGAATTTTATTATAAACAATTGTCTTGTAAATGGAATTTTTTAAGCATTCTGAATGTAAAAATAAAAGAAAAAAAGTGTGCAAGACAATAAGAAACACTACCTGCCAAAAAAAAAAAAAGTGAAGTTTTGTTGAAATCATTTGAAAATGTAGGAAATCCAATCCCATATATAAATGAACACACACACACACACACACACACACACACACACACACACACAACCCTGGGTTTTATAATAAGTATAACTCGATATGAGTTGCCCGCTTTCATTCTCGCGATGCCTCTTAATCATGTTTTCAAATTGATTTTGTGCAAAAACAATTGTGTTTTCCGAATTTTTGGTGCTGTCGGAACCACCACAAAGTAATTTTACGCAGTCTTGTGAAGTTTTGTTGAAATCGGTTGAAAAATGTAGGAAATCCAATCCAATATATAAACGTACACACACACACACAATCTGCATTTTATAATAAGTAAGATTTCTGTAATCTTATGTAATCATCAAAGGCTGTCAGTATTTCTGTTACAATTATATCTGGCCCTGCCACTTTGTTTCTGTTCAGTTTGGCCAGTTCAGCTTCTACTTTGGTTTTTAGAATTTCAGTCCTGTCGGTAATCATGTGTATTACCAGTTGTTCTCTTACCAAGCAGCAGCAGTCTGTTTCATGCTTGAACAATCTTCAGGCTTCATTTGAGCATGATACAGATATTAATTTCTGGAATTTAATCTATATACCTATTTTGCATATAACGAAAGTTCTAGAAGCTAATGTTAAAAAAAAAGGAAAAAAAATCACAGAAAATGAAGTTTTCTAATTTATTTTAAAAATTAATGAGCGTAATGATTTTTGACAAATGACACAGCTCAGCACAATCATATTGTCATAGATTGAGGCCAAGAAGAGAATTTTAGTCTTCTGATTAGTTCAGTGGTTCCCAAATTTTTTTTCTCTGGCTTGCATTTTCGGAATGAAAATTTGTTCAGGCATTACCAAAGGGAAGTCCTGGTGAAAAGCTGCAAACGGCCTTATGGTAAAGAAGGTCCAAAGAGAGAGAGAGAGAGAGGGGGAGTTAAAGGGAGATAACTGTGAATTCGAAATCAGAAACATTATCATTGATAACTCTCTCCTCCAATTTGCAGAACCTAGTTACTGTATTCTTAATGAAAAAATATCACAACGATAAAATCAATCAATAATTATTTATAACTATTTATATTGGGATTTATGCATGTAATTACAAGTAATCCATAATAATATTTTAAATATTTCATCATATTAATTTTTGGCATATGAATTTTTTAAACTGTTTCTAAATCTTCCACCTCACCTTCTGTCCTCTTCTTCCACCTATGAGGTGCACTGCACTTGTTTGTGAACCACTGGTTTAGTTGTTAATTTCAGGAAAAAGTGGGTCGACATACCATTGAATTTCATTTATCTTCCTTTTCACTGTGAAGTTCACCCGGTACATGACTCAGGAGGTAGAGGGTTACAGGGTAAAAGGCAGAGTTTATACAGATATGTTGGGAAGGTAATGGTTAAGCCTCGAGTTGAACAGGTTAACAATGTAGCGATCGGGAAAAGCATCCTCTTGGGACTCAGTTCCACAGAACAGTGGTTCGCAGGTAGAGGCTTACAAAATAAGAGACACAGTTTATGCGAATATGTACGGAAAGTTAATGGTTAAACCTAGAGTTGAACAGGTTAAGATTGTAATGATCAGAAAAACATCCTCTTGGGAGTTGGTTCCACAGAACTGGTTCACAGGTAGAGGATTACAGAATAAGAGACACAGGTTATGCAGATATATGGTGAAGATAACAGTTAAGACTTGTACAGTTTAAAACTGTAAAGATCAGGAAAAGCATCTTCTTAAGCGTCGGTTCCACAAAACAATAGTTTATGGGAAGAGACTGCCTGAATGAAACTTGCATCCCACCAACGGAATATGAAGGGAATGCAGGTGATTTGATACAATGTGCGCAGTATGGCGGGTTTTAGCCATGAAGGATAGAACTAGTGGAACTAAGGAATGTAGCTCGTCTGAGCACTTTCCATGAAAATAGTGATAGAGCGAGTGGGAGGCTTGCAATGCTTCGTCTTTGAGAAAGGAGTTGTAGAGTGGAAAACACTTTCTGTTAAAGATACTTTTTTTCTCTTGGCACTGTTATTACTGCATATTACCTCAGTAATTTGTTATTACTGCATATTACCTCAGTAATTTTTATTGTTTTAGAAAGCTATTTTTAGAATTCTAAATTTAATACATCATCTCAGAAATGTAGTCAGATAAGATCATGTTTAATTCTTTTGTTGTCAATTCTTGGGAAAAGAAAGAGAAGGCATAAATTCATATTTGAATTTTATTAAATATTTATAAATATTTATTTATAAAATAGCTTTTTAAAATAATGAAAATTGCCAAGGGAGCTAAAAGTGTATACAGTAATAGCAGTTTCAAGAGAAAAACAGTCCTTTTCATACATCATTTTTTTTGCAGGTACATATGTTAAACTTTGCCCATTTCTCATAGGTATTTTCCAAATAACACTCAGAAGGAAATTATAGATGAACGCTTTTTAACTGTTTCTTCTGCCAGTGACCCACTTCAGATATTTGTGTGAATTGGCTCCCACTATTTTAAAATTGCATTGGTAAATGGAGTATAGTTAATGCAATGGAATTAATATCACGTTTATAATTTTGCTGTATTATAGCAGCGGCAATCACTGGAAGTTAAGGCATGGTGGGAACAGCCAAGTAGCAAATACTGGGTTGGGCCATAGAAGCTGCCAGATTTGGTTTGCTAGTATTTTTGGACCATGTATTCTCAAAGACACATGGTCCAGTGGTTAAAAGCGTTGAATTGGATTCAGTGACTTGACCCAAACATATGTAATTGGGTTTATAGACTCTTTTTTCTCAAGAATTGACAACAAGATATTCAACATATTCTCATAAATAAAGTCTGATAAATAGTGCTTAACATTTTTGTTGTCATTTCTCAAAAAAAAAAAAAAGTCTAAATCCAGATGCTCACACCTATCTTAATGAATTTATGTGTTGAGGCAAAAGAAAGATTCACCCAGAAAGTACATTTTATTAAAATTTATAATTATTTTTACATTGTTCTTATTCTCTTGTTCAGAGACATTTTTTATAAATTTATGATTAAATAAATTCCTTTTCATAGCTGATAAACAGGATCTTGATCAATAAACTGAGCGACAGCACTTCACCAGACAATAGAAAAATTCACCCTGAGGAGAAATTTCCATAAACTTACATTATGCCTAAAGGTTAAATCCACTTTGGTAGGAAGGGAGACAAGCCTGTTACTGCTACCACTACTGTCACTGCTTTGAACAGATTCATTAAGCTGAGGAGCAGGAGTCTAATATTTGTTAGCCAAGGATAGTGAGTTCAATCTTTGGTAGGACCACAAGAGTCAGCATAGTTAACAATAGCTATTTCTTTATAACATGATAATTATTGCATTTTAGATGCTTCATTTTTTATGAACTTGTAAATATAAAATTATTCTTTTAAATAAACAAACTAATAAAATTATATACTATTTACATTGTTCAGACTATCATCCTCATCTTTGTTGCCATATTTATCACAACGTTTCGGCCATTATACGCTCCGGCCTTCTTCAAGTGGTTGGAATGTCGAACTGAACCTTTTATTTTGCTCACTGGGGTAGACAGTTCTAGTTCCATGTGCCATGTCTAATGGATGTCAGTTATCAGTTATCTCCTGTTAATTCCCCTCTCCAAGTTCTTCACCGCCTTAACCAAGTATTGAACTCTCACTCTTTGGGTCCTGTCACTGGATCTAACTAACACCTTTATCCACTGTGCCATGTGTCCTTGTGATGAAGGCCGGAGCATACAACGGCCAAAACGATGATAGTCCAAACAATGTAAATAGTGTACATACTACCTCATCTCAGAAATATAGACAGATAATAAGATCATGTTTAATTCTTTTGTTGTCAATTCTTGGGAAAAGAAAGAGAAGGCATAAATTCATATTTGGGTTTTATTAAATATTTATAAATATTTATTTATAAAATAGCTTTTTAAAATAATGAAAACTGCTAAGGGAGCCAAAAGTGTATACAGTAATAGCAGTTTCAAAAGAAAAACAGTCCTTTTGATACACCATTTTGTTTTGCAGGTACATATGTTAAACTTTGCCCATTTCTCATAGGTATTTTCCAAATAACACTCAGAAGGAAATTATAGATGAACGCTTTTTAACTGTTTCTTCTGCCAGTGACCCACTTCAGATATTTGTGTGAATTGGCTCCCACTATTTTAAAATTGCATTGGTAAATGGAGTATAGTTAATGCAATGGAATTAATATCACGTTTATAATTTTGCTGTATTATAGCAGCGGCAATCACTGGAAGTTAAGGCATGGTGGGAACAGTCAAGTAGCAAATACTGGGTTGGGCCATAGAAGCTGCCAGATTTGGTTTGCTAGTATTTTGGACCATGTATCCTCAAAGACACATGGCCCAGTGGTTAAAAGCGTTGAATTGGATTCAGTGACTTGACCCAAACAGTTGGGAGTTCAATATCTGGCTACTGTATAGGTGAACAAAAATCTTGGAAAAGGAGATAACTGTGACATCCAGAAGAGGCATGGCACATGGAACTAGAACAATCTACCCTCTTTAGATGAAATAAAGATTTCAGTTCAAAATTTCAATCACCTGAAGAAGGTTGGAGTTTACAAGGGCTGAAATGTTGTGAACATGGCAACAAAGATGAGGACAACAGTCCAAACAATGTAAATAGATTTGGGGAGTTTTTGGCTCAATATATTGCTGTAGCATCAAAATGTTTAGAATAATTTTTAAAAATATAAATATTACGTTATTCAAAAAACTTGGAGAGTTGAGTCACGAGACATCTAGAAGAGGCATGGCAAGTGGAACTAGAACAATCTACAATTTATAAAAATATAAATATTATGTTATTAAAAAATTAATTACACATTTCATTGCTATGAAATATGAATCAATTAACCAAGGTAGTGTTATTTTCATATTTGCGTCATTTATATGACAATTTAACCATCACACCTGTATGCAAAATACGTGTATAGATTTAATTCTAGAAAATAATATCTCTTCCAGACCTGAAGATTATGTCCAAGCATGAAACAGACTGTTGATGCTTGGTATTGACCTTAGTATCCACTTTTATATTTACATACGATCTGTGCCTGATACTAAGCACTTTTACCCATAAATATAGCATACCTTAAAACTATATTTTGTATATATATATATATATATATATATATATATATATATATATATATATATATATATATATCAAGTATAGAATTGGTGTATATGGAATAAATTCCAATAATCAACAAATACTATTCTTAAAAGAGTGCTCAATACAGAGTAGAGGGAATATAATTATTTATTCGAAAATTATAACATAAATATGTTTTATGTTATAATTTTTGAATAAATAATTATATATATATATATATATATATATATATATATATATATATATATATATTGATATAATGGATATGCCTGTGTTCCCCCTCACTGGAATATGATTGGCTGGTGTCCGTCATAAATACCAATGGACGTGTAGGAGAGTCAGAGAGCCTTAGTCTGAGAGCTAAGTCTATAATGACGCCCATTGGACTATGCCATTGATCTACACTTCTTACCTGCGACTACAAGTACCAGTCGATTACTGCTACTGTATTCTACTTGGTTATAGTAGCCAGAACCACCTAGCTACTTTGTTCAAATATATCCCTTTCGGGACATATATATATATATATATATATATATATATATATATATATATATATATATATATATGTATATATATATCACACATTGAGTGCTGGTGTTAATATAATACTTCTTGATTTATTGTGATATAACAGAGCTATAGTTAAGTATATATTAATAAATACATGCTGCGATGGATAAATTGTCGTCTAAATTACAAAAATGTAAATAACACTGACATTTCATTTTTGTTTTTTCTTGTCTTGAAGTCAGAATGCTGCAATCACTTGTCTGCATCCCTTTTTTTGTGTTACTATTGCTTTACCTACTTTTGTCTTGCATATATATTGTTTGCTTCGTATTATTTTTTTTTTGCTGCGTTCTTTTCTTTCTTTTGTTATTGTTTATTGGAAACTTGGTCAGTTCTGTTTGTTGGGCATTTCTGCCAATTATATTTAATCATGGCCAATTACTCTACAACAGAAAACAAAAAAAAAAGACAGTGGTTATTGCAAAATGAGAAACCAGTGCCAGCATCAAAACCAGGACTTCATCCACTGAAGTCCTTGCTTTATTCTTGAGGAAATATGAAAATTGGTTGATTACAGTTTATTGGAATATGGAAGGACCATTAATGCTAATGTTTATTGCTGGCAACTTGATCAGGTAAAGGTAAACAGAAACATCGTTTTCTGTCTAAATCTCTGGAATGAGGAGTTATTATTTACACTATTTATATCTGGACTTTTGTCCTTATCTTTGTTGTTATTAGCACAAGATTTTTTACAATATCAATTTGAGCCTCACAAAGTTTTACCCATTTTTCATTAACTGTCTGGTCTCAGTATCTGTCTATATTTCTGAGATGAGATATTATGTACATGGCCGTTATATGCTCCGGCCTTCTCCAGGTAGTTGGAATGTCGAACTGAACCCTTTATTTCGCTCACTGGGGTACTGTTCTAGTTCCTCATGCCATGTTTAATGGATGTCAGTTATCAGTTATTTCTTGTTAATTCCCCTTTCCATTGCCTTAACCAGGTATTAAACACACAATCTTTGGGTCTGGTCACTGGATCTAACCAACGCCTTTATCCACTGTGCCAAGTGTCGACCTCAGCAAGTGAAATAAAGGTTTCATTTCTACATTCCAACCACCTGAAGAAGGCCAGAGCGTACAACGGCCGAAACATTGTAATAAATATGGCAACAAAGATGAGGACAATAGTCTGAATAATATAAATAATGAACATAATATCTCATCTCAGAAATATAGACAGATACTGAGACCAGACAGTTAATAAAAAATGGCTTGAATAAAATTTGATGGGTAAAACTTTGTGAAGCTCAAATTGATATTGTAAATATGGCGACAAAGATGAGGACAATAGTCCAAATAATGTAAATAGTGCCTGGTCTCATTATAACAGTCTTTTTTTTTATTTAAAGAATATATGTTAGTTAACTTTCTTCTTTTAAAACTGTAGGAGAAACTGTAGATCCATGAAGGGTGTGAAACCCCAAAAATTCAGGGAGATGTAATGGGATTGGTTTAGCTAATAACAAGAGGAACATCTGGGGGACCAGACCATATATGGCAAAAGTATTCCATGCATGGACGAATGGTAGATTTGTTGCTTTGAAGGATGGACTCAGACAAGAAAAAACCTTCTGGTGCGACACAGATTCACTTTTTAATTATTTTACATCATTTTAGATTTTCTTTTTATTATATAAATTTTTAGAATATTAAGTAACCCAACAAAAGTTGACATGTTGTTAAATCAACTAGCTGAGCAAACTAATAAATAAGGAACCTTCTAGATCAACTAGATAACCATTAATCTACAATGAATAGCCCTAAGTAATACTTGCTATTAGAAACCATGTTTCTACAAATATAAAACACCCACAAAATTCCCCTATTGCATTGTTAAATATTTGAGCTTAACAACTTTAACCAAATACCGCAATAACAATCATAAATATGAATGCAGATTATTATTTGTTTTCTCCACTGAAACAACATCTCAGATATGTCTTTTCTGTCTTTCCATGTGATCAAAATGGAATAGTCTATTATTTATGAGATATTGGCAGGGTGTAATGGTCATGCAAATTAATGAAGGGTGGATTGAGTACAATTATGATAGAATGTTCATTTGCAATTCTAAAATCACATTTCTGAACTCCCTAATCTTCTGAGTCACAAACACACAAGGAAAATAAAAGCTGAAGTTCACTGGAATTCATAAATTACTATCAATACCCAGGAAAATTTCATGGTTTTTCTATTAGAATTTTTTGACATCTAATATTTAATGAATAAATAAGCTCCGTGTGAGCTCCACAACTACAAAACACCCATGAAAATTCTCTATTCCATCATTAAATATTTGAGCTTAACAACTTTAACAAAATACAGTAACAGCCATAAGTATGAGTGCAGGTCATTATTTAAAGAAGTAAGAGGGTACAAATAAAAAGATTAGAATTTGACAAGGCTTTTCATTTCACTGAAGCAGACACTAAATGTATGAGAGTGTTATCACTTCCTCTATCTTCTTCCTTTTCTTCTTCTTATGTATGCTTTCTTTTTCTCTCTAAAACTAAACAGCATTTTTGATATATTTTTTTTTCTACTTATGGCCACATCACATTGAAACCCCGGTTCCTGTACAAACACCAAAATATAGCAATGTTAAACCTGGTCATTACCTAGATGGGTGACTGTTTCAAAATACCAGGTGCTGTAAGCTTGGATGTGTAGGTGGTGTAATAGATAATGGTTCGTAATTGTTAATTAGAGAACCAAGTTCCAGTTCCCATTAGGTTCGTTATATTCACTTACGTGCAAGTAAGGTATAACTCTGCCACATCACACCCAGTTATGGGTTAATTAATAAGACTTGTATCACTAAACTATCACTATCTCAAAAAAAAAAAAAAAAAAGAAATTCTAACAATTTGAAAATATTTTCTGTCTTTAAATAACCTGCATAGTGTAGCTGTTGAAAATAACCTGCAAAGTGTTGATAAGCTGTAGAAAACAAATAAAGAATCAATATATCTTTTGTTTCTGCTTTTCTTTATAATGAAAACGGAATGGTCAGTTATTTATCCGAGGTAATGTCAGAACATAAGAAACATGCTAACTAATAGAGCAGTGATTCTCAACCACTGATCCTCTTAAGTGTGGCACAAAATATTGTCAAAAGAAGGTTTGCTTATCACACATTCAAGCAAACATTGAAGAAATCAGGAAAAAACACCAGCCAAGGGTTTCATGCTAAATAAGCTGCACAAATAGTTGAATAGAAACATTGAAATAAAGTTCATATTTGTGTGCATATTTTTTTTTTAAAAATCTATGGTTTTATTTCATAACATTTAAATGTCTACCCTTTAAAAAATTTGCTAAGTTTTGCTGTGAGGTTTTCATTTGCTCTTAGGTGTACCATAGCTTAAAAAGGTTGAGAAACACCGATGTAGATATATAGTGGAAAAAAAAATTAAAGCTGTCAGAAATTAATTCTAATCAAGCCTACATTCTTAATCCCATCTTACTTTGAGAAAAGATTATATTAAGAGTTTCATGGCGCAATCCAAAAGAAGCCAATAAAGTAAGCCATCTTGTGGATGATTTTTCTAAGGGCTCAAAATAAAACATTCAATGATATATTTTGGATTTCAATACAAAAAGGAATATCCCACATTAACTAAAAAGGCTTTATCATTTATGTGAATTAGGCTTCTCAACACTAAATAACATCAAGAATAAGTAGCGAGTAAGACTATACTCAACTAAAAAGAAATGAGAATTGCTTTGTCCACATTTGACCAAACATTGAAGAAATTGTGAATAAAACACTAGGCACAGGTTTCATGCTAAATAATCTTCACAACTAGTTTAATAGAAACATTGAAATAAAATAAGTTCATATTTGTGTATGTATTTTTTTTTAAATCTATGGTTTTATTTTATAACATTAAATGTATACACTTTAAAATTTTTGCTAAGTGTTCCATTATATTTTCATTTGCTCTTAGGTGTGTTGTTGCTTAAAAAGGTTGAGAAAAACTGATGTAGATTTATATTGAAAAAAAATTAAAGCTGTCAGAAATTAATTATAATCAAGCCTACATTCTTAATCCCATCTTATTTTGAGAAAAGATTATATTAAGCATTTCATGCCACAATCCAGAAGAAGCCAATAAAGCAATGGTTTTTTAAGGGCTCAAAATAAAACATTCAATGATACATTTTGGATTTCAATACAAAAAGGAATATCCCACATTAACTATAAAGGTTTTATCATTTATGTGAGGCTTCTCAACCCTAAATAACATCAAAGATAAGAAGTGAGAAAGACTATGCTCAACTAAAGAAGAAATGAAGGCATGCTTATCACATATTTGGCCAAATATTGAAGAAATCGTGAAAAAACACCAGGCACAGGTTTCACACTAAATAAAAAAAATAAAAAATACATGGTTTTATTTTGTAACATTTAAGTGTATACCCTTTAAAAATTTTGCTAATGTGCCATGATATTTTTATTTACTCCTAGGTGTGCTGTTGCTTAAAAATTTCCGAAACACTGTAATAGAGGAACAAAGAGAATTATAATATGATAGGTAAAAAACATGAACAAATGCATATCTCAAAGGCCTTATCTAGGTTCAATGGATTAAATAATCATGTTAAAATTATAACCTCCATCATCATAATGACACTGACCCCTTACCGCCTCATTGAAGATTCACAATGCCCACCAAGCGAGTGTTACCATCCGTGTTGAGAATCACTCTTTCAGATAACTACATACTGAAAATGCCACACTTTGTCAAGTTATCAACAAAAGAAATAGCATTTAAAGGCTGACATTTTTAGAAAGAAGAAAATAAAAGGCAGTGGCTTAATATGTCATTTCTTTGTTTTAATTAGTCAAATATCAGCAAAGTGTGATATTTGTCAGTCTAGAACAATATGTCCTCAGGTGTTTTTGTTCACTCAAGAAATGATTGGTTGCCATTTGCAGGAAACAGAGGGGATAAAAAATATTGACCAATCACAACAGAGCTAAATAAACAGATAAATATACATTAAAAGGTGGCAATTCAAATGTCAAGTGGAAGAATAAGAAAAAAAGAAAAGAAAAAAGAAGTTCTTACTGGATGACCAAATTAAAGAATGTCACCAGAAAAGCCAGTCATTAATAATTTCGAATATTAACGAAGAGGTTTTGGTAAATTTGTAAATATATTATCAAATAACATTTAAGGCTTGTTTGTTCATTTAATTTCTATTGATGTCTTTTTTATAAATTAAAACCTAAACAGATGAAAGTGAATTTATACATTTTCTTTGTTCTTGAGAATTGAAAACAAAAAATAATAAACAATATTTATTAAATTGTTTATTTATACTATTTAATTATTATATTATTTATTGGAATGTTTATCAAAACATTGGCTAATTGCCAATCAATTCAAACTTTTTAAAATGGTAAATAATAAAGATTTCCTTATTGTTGGTTCACATATTTTAATAATTTAGTAAATGTTTATAAATTTATGAATAAATATTGTTTTCACATATAAATTGGTAAATGATAAATATTCCATTGCAATAGTTCTAGTAACTGTATCAGTTTTTAGAATGTTGTAAATATAAAATTAATAAACAATATCAATTTAATATTAGGTGGGTGCAAAAATAATGTCGTTTTCTCAAATATGTTAATTTTATATATGATTTCTGAATTAATTCATTGATATATATAGCCATGTTATATATCATTTTGAAGCACGTTTTTCGCTCTATCGAATCGTGTTATTTGTTACCATTCTCAATCTCTTCATTCATTTTTTTGCAGGCTTTTCGACAGCATGGACAAAATTCAAATCCGCATGATTTTCTTGTTCCAGTTCAAACTAGGCCAAAAAGCTGCCGAGACAGCTCCTGATATCAATGATGCATTTGGCCCAGGAATCACTAATGAACGTGTGGCACAACGGTGGTTCAAGAAATTTCCCAATGGTGACGAGAGCCTCGAAGATGAAGACGGTTGTGGCTGGCCGACTGCGGTTGATAACGAACATTTGAAAGCCTTAATTGAAGCCGATCGTCGCAAAACCACACAAGAAGTTGCTGTTGAACTCGAGGTCGACCACTCAACAGTCGTTCGCCATTTAAAGCAAATAGGGAAGTCAAAAAAGTTGGATAAATGGGTGCCGCATGAATTGAACGATAATCAAAAAAATCGTCGTTTTGAGGTGTCTTCTACGCTCCTTCTGCGCAACAAAAACAACATATTTCTCGGCGGATTGTGACATGTGATGAAAGTGGATCCTCTCGACAACCCGGCGATGTTAAGCATAGTGGTTGGATGCCGAAGAAGCTCCACAACACTTCCCGAAGTCGAAATTGCACCAAAAAAAGGTTATGGTGACTGTTTGGTGGTCTGTGGCTGGTCTCATCCATCACAGCTTCTTGAATCCGGGTGAAACGATTACGGCGGAGAAGTATTGCCGAGAAATTGACGAAATGCACCAGAAGCTCCAACGTATGTGCCCGAGATTGGTCAATATGAAGGGACCAATTCTCCTCCATGACAACACTCGCCCGCATGTTGCTCAACTGACCCTGCAGAAGCTGAACGAATTGGGCTACGAGACTTTGCCTCATCCGCCATATTCACCGGACCTCTCGCTCACCGATTATCACTTTTTCAAGCATCTCGACAAATTCCTGCACGAAAAATGCTTCAAAAGCCGAGATGATGCCGAATCGGCCTTCAATGACTTCATCGCTTCCAGAACTCTGGATTTCTATGCTAATGGGATAAATAAACTTGTTTCTCGTTGGCAAAAATGTGTCGATTCTAATGGTTCTTATTTCAATTAATAAAGTTTATTATGATCTTTTGAAGTTGAACGTCAAAAAACGACATTATTTTTGCACCAACCTAATAATTAAATAGTGTTTGACATTTTTGTTGTAAATTCTCAAGAACAAAAAAATGTATAAATTCACTTTCTTCATTTAGGATATTATTACAGTTCTAATAATCACTTTTTAAAACAATAAAGAAGAGTGAAGATAGTTACAATAAAAGTGATGTCATGCAAAAAGCAATCCTTCTGACACTGTTTTCTTGCAGCCCAAAGGTCCATATTTGCCCAAACTATGCTTGAAAACAAGCTGTATCATTTTAATGCAGTATTAAAAAATAAATTCAGTCACAAAATATCTTTCAAAAAATTAAGAAATTCATATTAATTGCCTGGATTTAGTAATTCTCATTCTTTTACTGGTTGGTTAATTATTTTTGTTTCGTGGCATAACAACACCTCTATGGGGTATTTAATGCTGAAATCTAAATATTTTGTATTCAATTGATTTTGGGGGGAGAAAATAATGGTTTTAATGATACAGGTCTTACTAATTAACCCATAGCTAGGAGGAGAAGGGGTGGATTCATACTTTTTCCAAGAGTATTTTTATATAAGTGAATATAACAAACCCAAACCCAACAAATTTACTATGGGGATGGCGTTTGATCCTCATATATGAACATAAATATTTTATGTGCTGCTTTCCTTCAGGATGGATCTTATGGATGACATGATAGAATCACAAACAACAAACTGTACCAAATGATAGAAATCACATCACTTGAGGACTTTCAATAGCAGCAAGTAATAAGAGTTATATTCCTGAAAAATTGTTTAAGAGAAAGATTTTATAATTTTCAACCAACAGTAGTTGTGACTGCTCAGTTAATGAAATCTGAATATTTCCTTATAAGGATAAATAATTTTCACACTTTTCGTATTTGAATTTTCTTAAGTTAATGATTGAATAAGCCCATGAACTTTTAACAACAGCAACAACTAAAAGGAATATTACATGTAACTCAAAGAGAAAATAATGACATAATCAATATGTTAATTGTTCCATAGTACTTCAAAAAAAGTTTAAGAAGGAATCAGTTAATATTACTGTTACCATTTAAGCTTCAGGGTAAAATAATTAAGTTATATAACTTTGTTTGAAGTGAACATTCATTATTAAATTGACATGAGTATGGTTGGCAGTCTGTCTTGGAGGAAGGTTGCAATTATTTGGCAGTCAGTCTTGGAGGAAGATTGCAATTATTTGGCAGTCTGTCTTGGAAGAAGATTGCAATTATTTGGCAGTCTGTCTTGGAGGAAGATTTCAATTATTTGGCAGTCTGTCTTGGAGGATAATTGCAATTATTTGGAAACTGGGGTATATTGGACTGCATATCACTTTAATGAAAACCCTTCAAGTGGCAAATGGTTTCATCCTTGTTATAATGGTGGATGATCTGTAGCTTGGTAGTCAGCTTCCAAGTAATGTCTGACTATATTTCCGAGATGTAGTATTGTAATTATTTACACTGTTAACCATTGTTCAGACTGTTGTCCTCATCTTCATTGCCATATTCATGACGTTTTGGCCATTTTACACTCCAGCTTTTTTCAGGAAGATTAGGATTTCAAACTGAACCCTTTATTTCATCCACCAGGGTAGAGTGTTCTAGTTCCACATGCCATGCCTCTTCTGGATGTCTCAATATCAGTTATCTCCCTTTAACTCAACTCTCCAAGTTTTTGTTCACCTCTACTGCAGCCAAGTATTGAACTCACAATTCTTTTGGGTCAAGTCACTGGATTCAATCAACATTTTTATCCACTGCGCCGTAGGTCCTTAAGGAATTGTGAGTTCAATATCTGGCTACAGTAGAGGTGAACAAAAACTTGGAGAGTTGAGTTAAAGGGAGATAACTGATACTGAGACATCCAGAAGAGGCATGGCATGTGGAACTAGAACAATCTATTCCGAGTAATGGTCGGACAAGGATTTGGAACCAACTGATATCACTTCTTTTATGGTGGGAATCAAAGGCAAAAGATGTGTGGCTCATATAAAGGATAGGGACTTATGATGAAATCAGAATTGGAGTTGAAACACAAGAACAAATTCAGATAAGCAAATGTAACATTCTGACTTCAAAGCAAGACAGACCAGGACTGAGTCAGATGACACTGGCAAGCGGCCTATCTTACTAATGAGGAAAAAATCTCAAAATGCATTTGTGTGCTTCTGCCTATAAATTGGGGAGGGGAAAGTATTTTGTAGTCATTTGTGGACAGATTGTTTACCTACTTAATGTGAGTAATTGTAGTTGGTCCGTTCCTGGCATTCTCTTTTGTTATGATCCATGTGGAAATTCCCAACCTTTCCACTTTATTTCTGTCCCCTTTTTTCATCTTGACTTGATCAGTCTGTAATGGTATGTTGGTAGATGGATTGAATGGTTTGTAGATGTCTGTTTATGGCTGCGTGAATAACATAACCACACAATTTATATTTGACACAAAATGCCACAAAACATGAAATACAAGAAGGAACAAAATAGTTTTAAAAAACATAACATTTGTATTTATTTGTGTATATTGATGTACATGTGTATAAGTTAAGGATCTGTGAGTGTTATGTCTTAGACTGTGAATATTTTTATCTGAACTCACAAAAATTGAATTAATTACAAAGCTGAGAAATGATGAATAAACTGTAGTTTTAGAAGAATGTTTCAAAGAGAAAAGTTCTTGTTGCTTGTTTGGAAATGTTCTGTATGTTCGTAATATAGTTTGGAAAAGTTTGTACGTACATGCATGAATATGCTTTTAATAGTTGAGATGAGAATCCTTTTGCACCTACATCTTGTAGCAAGAAGAGAGAAGAGAACGAGTCAAGAAGTCGTCCAGTATTTATAGTATATAGAGAGAGATCCCTAGTGAACAATTAGGGAATTAAGGAGGAGCTAACTCCAACAAGTCTATGATTTTCCCATCCCACCATTTATTTTTGTCCTTCCCACTCTTTGAGCGAACAAGCTTCTTCATTCTGCCTAGAGGCAGAATACAGCAGCCACTCGTATTTTTGTGTGGTGGATGGGTTCGAGTAACATTATTTTTACTTTGAATGTTTTGTTATATTTGTTTTGTTTTTCGGATTCATACCTCCACACTCATTTCATATTAAATTTTTAGATATTGTAAAAAAAAGGACATTTTTGTAGGTTCCCTGTGAAAATGAGGTATTGTGGTATATGTAGGCTTAAATGGAGATGGATGTGTTCTAGTGGTGAATGAGCAAATTGTAATGGATGAACAGATTGTGAATCTGATTAGCTAAGTCTAGGATAGTTAATGTTATCCAGTTTATTCTCCACTTTCCCCTTTGGCCTTGTGCTGCAATCATTCATTTTTTATCAATAAATCAAAATTCCTAGGTAGGTTAAAACCAAGAAATAAGGATATAAAAAGGAAAAAAATAACTTGTGCTTGTAAAACTAGCAATAATAAGTGGCTTCTTGTTATAGACATAACAACAGAATAAAAGTACCATGACTGATTTGTCTTGTACCCAGCAGATTTTATCTCAAAAAGTCACAGGGTCCTTGTGCCTTCAAGTGGCAAGGGGAGATAACTTCAGTCTTTCTTTCAACTCCTACAAAGCTTCTCCTGTTTAAATATGGCATATGAAGGAAGGAACTTCAGCCAAAATGGCAGACATGAAAATAATGATTTAGCTGGAAAATCAATAGCCTCAAAAAGCTGACGTATCGAACAATTTTTTCTTTTAACAGGAAAAACTAAAAATACAGGTGTGGTCCAAAAAGGTGGGTAATGTCTGAAAAAAAGAATTGTAACTTAATGGGGAGGGGTGAATTTGTTTGTTTTGATTTATTTTATGGCTTATCAACCATTTATGGGTTATTTAAAGAAAGACATTTTGGACTGTAAGAATGATTCATTTTTTTGTGAGTGAATATTGCATTAACAAATTTCAATTACAGATCCTACTATTTAACCTATAGCTTAAAGGAGAAATCATACATTTCATTAGTACTTCCCACCACTACAACATGACTTCTCTGCGCCTTTTCTATAAATATTTTCATGGTAATTGTTCTGGTGATTTTTTGAGGTATTATGGTGGCTGTAGTAAGAATGGTAAGTAAGAATCTGTATTTTTGGTATAAGGTATACTGCTGTATGTTTGGGTCAGTAATTGTGGCAAGCTAAGCTTAAGATAAGACAGATAGAAGGCCAGCCTTCTCCTATCTCTCCTTTTGGCCTTGTGCCACATTTTTGTATTTGCATCACAAATGTGAGACATGGGCAGTGGAATGAGAACAATCTACTCCTATAAAGTAAATAAAGAGTTTAGTTTGAAATTCCCAGTATATTAACTGGATCAACATGCACCTGATGAAGACTGGAGGCCATAACAGCAAAGAAAACTGTAATAATGACAACAAAGATGGGGACAATAGTCTGCATGTAAATAATGATAACTCATTATCCCAGAAATTCAGACAGAAGACAGTTAGGTGATAAGAACAAAGATGAGGACATTCGTCTGTAAATAATGATAACTTCTCATCCCAGAAATTCAGACAGAAGGCAATCAGGTGAT
>CAHIKZ030001435.1:0-57500 GCA_903632075.3 Acanthosepion pharaonis | reverse complement strand
GTACTTGCAAATATTCACATTTCCTGAGAAACTATGCATATTTTCAGTGGGGGCAAATAATCCTGTCCACAACTATATATACGTATATGGCTGAATGGTGTAAAAGCATGCTGGGATATATGATTGTTTGCCCTACATAAGGTTTGAACTCTGCCAAAGGTCACATTTTCTATATTAAAAACTCTTGATAGCCAAAGCAAATGACAATTACATAAACAGAAATACCTACTGGAAACACATGTATTCACTAAATATAATGCTTATAGTAATAATATATATATATATATATATATATATATATATATGCATAGATACAGACAGATATACACACACACACACACACATATATATATATACACATATATTATATATATATATATATATATATAAATATATGTATGTATATATATATATATATATATATATATATATATATATATATATATATATATACATATATATATATATATATATATATATATACACATATAATTTTATTTTTACATGTATATATAATCTATATAATAAATGTTAATGCCAGTGTATCACTTTTTCAATTAATAGGGCACAACTCTAAATAGCGCATCTTCTTCTTCTATATAATAAATGCAAATGTCAGTGTGTCACTGTGTCACATTTTTTCAACTTTACTCCAAGATGCCATAGCTTAAGTTATACCATTTTGGAATCAGGCCAACTCCGTCAGCAAATTAAAAACATTCTGTACCAGATCCACATCCAGATTCGCAATCCTGAAATTTTGGATTCCCAAGTTTTCATTATTGCAATTATTTTCGAATTCTATTATCTTGGCTTCTACTGATAAAAACAATTAAAGGGAGACAACTCTCTAACTTTCAATAGCTCATGTTCAAATGAAAAAATTACAGTTCTCAAATTACAGTGTTTCAAAATAAAATTGTCCGTGTTTTCAACTTTACTCCTAGAGGCTGTAGCCCAACATATCATACCATTTTGAAATCAGGCTGACTCTGTGAACAAATTAAAAACATTTCAGGTTGGATCCAGATCTGTAATCCTGAAATTCTGGATTCACAAATTTTTCATTACTGTAACTGTTTTTGGTGATTTTTTATGTGATTCATTGTAACAATTTTTTTGTACAATAACAGTTTTTATAACTTGGAAATAAAGCTGGGAATAATCAAAATTAATTACAAAATCCAGCAAAAGTCACCCATGAAATAAAAATAATTGTTTATATGGTAAGTAAAGACCTATGTGCATCAAACTGTCTGCAAATTAAGTGGCGGCAGAATAATTATTGTTGAACTTCTAAAAGGTAAGCTTAAATATTAAATGCAATAATTAAATGCAGTGATCAATTTTAAGTTCTTCTATAGTTTATTGTTGCCTATCACATCTCCTCCTTTGTACCAATTGTGATGAAGGCCCAAACAAGAGCCCTTCATAGGAGCTAGCTTAAATGCCATTAGATAGGGTAGCTCTTAAGCTAATATATATATATGTGTGTTGACGACTATATATATATATATATATAGAAAGAAAGAAAATATAGTTATCTATTTACTCATATATGTGTATATATACATACATACATTGTGTGTGCCCATATATATGTGGCTGGTCCTGCACAAGGCCTTCACCACTATAAACAAATCTCATGTGCCGGTGTCGGGATATCGGTTCCCTGGGGACTTATCGGCCTGACCCTCATACGTCGAACGCGAAGGGAGAGTCGATTATATATATATATATATATATATATACACACACACACATATATTTATACATGTTTCATTAAAAACAAGAGACAAGGTACTACAATTAAGCTTTTCATTTAATTTTTCTTGTGTTTGAACAAGTGTTTTCTTTTTTGGACACAGTGTAGAAATTGTCCAAATGTTTTATAATTCCGAGTGCTTTTGGCTATACTTTTAGCCATTATTAAGGATGATTTTATTTATTCAGTTTAATTCAGTGTGTGCATTGTGTGTATGTTTTTAGTGTTATAGAGATGTTTTATTTTACGAACACAGCATATTGTGGCCAGGTACATAGTTAATAGTATTAAATGTTTGCTTTTTCTTTTTTATTATTAAGGCTTCCATTATTTTTAATCTTTTTTTACAGGTGGACGAGGTTATTATGTTTATATTTTCTATTAGTATGTTTCGAATGGAGTCTGGTAAGTTTGTGTGTTTGTTTAAATGGGTTCTAATAGAGCTGGGATCACAGAGGAATAACATAAGGTGTCTGGATAGGCATGTAGTCATGTGATCAATGTAATTATTTACGAATTCACATTGATCAGGAACACAGTTCCTTAAGGGACATTTGAACTCATAGATAATGTTTGTCTGTTGTAATTTTGACTTGGCTGCTGTGTTGTTATTTTTGAGGATAAAATTAGTTGTTTCAAATTGTTTATAATAGATAATGAATTTGATATTTTATTCAGGTGAGTTGTGGTAGTGTATTTCTTTATAATATTTCTAATATATACTAGTAGAAAATACAAACATAATAACCGCATCCATCTGTAAAAAAAAAAAAAACATTAAAAATAATGGAAGCCTTAATAAAAAAAAAAAGAAAAAACCAATACTTAATATTAACTTTGGACACAGTCACAATGTGTTAACTGTGTTCAGAAAATAAAACATTTCTATAACATTAAAAACATACACACAATGCACACAGTGAATTAAACTGAATAAATAAAATCATCCTTGATAATAGCTGAAAGTATAGTTTAAATTGCTTGGAATTATAGAACATTTGGACAGTTTCTACACACACTGTGTCCAAAAAGAAAACACTTGTTTGAACATAAGAAAAATTAGATAAAATCTGTTGGTTTTAATGAAACATGAATAAATGAAGGATTGCTGCCTAAATACACAATATACATACATATATATATACACACACACACATATATATATACATATATATATGCATACTTATATAATTTTATACATACATGTATATGTATTATATACATATATATGTAGATAGATAGCTAGCTAGATCAATAAAATTTACAATTAATCATTTAATACACATGCATACATACAATCATTATACATATATATGTGTGTATGTTTGTGTGTGTGTGTCTAATTTGACAAATGGAACCTTTCATAAAATAAATTTGATCAGTTGTTGAAATTTAAAAACTGTCAGGATTTCTATATCCTAATTTAAAGGCACACACACACACACACATATATATATATATATATATATATATATATATATATATATATATATATATATCTAGAGAGAGAGAGAGAGAGAGAGACAGAGCAAGAGAGAGAGAGAGAGAGAGGATAACAAACAAATACACAAACTGACGCAAATTCTCAGTTCTTGTATCCAAAATATAATTTTTATTGGCATAGTGAACCTTCTATAGCATACCTGTGCATGTTTCCATAGCAACAATATGGAGACAAAAGCAAGTGTAGGGGACAGAGAAAAGGTGACGTCAGCTTCCCTTGGCATCAAAAAAGAAAAAAACAGTCATTCTTTGTAGGCTTTTCATTAACATGTTCAGCTCACCCAGCCACAATCAAATATATTTTCAGCTCACATCTTTGTTTTTAGTTCCTTTTTACTATTTTTTTTTCTTTATGTCTGCGACGGATGGAAGTGTAATTATTTTTATTTAAAGATTATCTCTGTGATTGATTTTTCACTGAATTTCCTTCTATATTTGTTGAACAAACGTACCAAATAACAGAAACCACTTGAGGAATTTCAACAGCAGCAACAACTAAAATGAATAGCACATGTAACTTGAACAGAAAACAATGACATAATAAAGATGTTCACATTGTTTATTTTTGTATGGAATCTTTTTGTAAGGTTGCCTCCCTATGTCTTTTCTATAAATACTTTCATGGTAATTGTTCAGAATTACTCTTTGCTATGTTACCTAGAGTTTTTAATTTAAGTACAGCACTAAACTGGTGTTGAGATCTCATCAGTTTATAGTTAAGCTGGCTGGAAGTAGTTGTAAGTTCTATGTTAACAATTTCTTTTCTTCTTGCTTGTGGAACTCCCGTCCGGCTCTATGCTTTCCAGTCAACTTTAACCTGCAAAAATTTAAAACAATGACATAATAAAGATGTTCACATTGTTTATTTTTGTATGGAATCTTTTTGTAAGGTTGCCTCCCTATGTCTTTTCTATAAATACTTTCATGGTAATTGTTCAGAATTACTCTTTGCTATGTTACCTAGAGTTTTTAATTTAAGTACAGCACTAAACTGGTGTTGAGATCTCATCAGTTTATAGTTAAGCTGGCTGGAAGTAGTTGTAAGTTCTATGTTAACAATTTCTTTTCTTCTTGCTTGTGGAACTCCCGTCCGGCTCTATGCTTTCCAGTCAACTTTAACCTGCAAAAATTTAAATGCAATGTCAATCGCTATCTATTGTCCACCAGTGATTACTCTCTTCTCTTTCTACTCATCATTATTGTTTCTGTTCCGAATTCTTTTGCACCCTGTAACCCCTTGTGTTTTAGTAACATTACTGCCTTGCATGCGGTGATTCTTATTAAAAACTAATCCATCACTCTCAAGAAATCTTGGGTCTGTACCCAAAGAGCTATGCCTCATTTGCTGATGGCAGTGTAGCATTTTTTATAGCTGTACAGGCCTACATGTGAGTGACAGTCTTCATTGCAACAAATGCATGTGGAAACGCTCCCCCCCCCCATATTGCTTTCTTTTCTTTCTGTCGAACATCCCTGGTGGCAAGACTTACTTTTTTCTTCTCCTTGCTCTGGTGTAAATTGTGTCTCCAGTGTAAGCAATCCTTGCCAACATCTTCCCACCTCTTGATGTCCATGTCCATTGCCCTCATGTCCCTTTTGCAGATGTCCTTGAAGTGAAGATGAGGTTGTCCTTATACCATCTTGCCGGTGACTGATTCCCTGTACAGAAGGACCTTACACATTACTTTAAATAAAAGGTTAGGAAGGAGTCCCCCCCCATTAATACTGGAAAGAGTGATAATAGTAGATTTGAGAAAGCTATTTTCCTGAAAAATTGTTTAAAAAGAAAGATTTTATAAATTTCAACCAACAGTAGTTGCGGCTGCTCAGTTAATGAATGCTAAATGTTTTGTTGTAAGGATAAATAATTTTCAGTTTTTCTATTTGAATTTTCTGTCCCAGATGTTCTGAACAGAAAATCAATATGGCTATGGGTTCAGCACTTAACAGACAGCCACCTGGAAGACCTGAAAATGCTTGAACTTCTAGGTAATTGAAATCATCTACAACAGTTTATGATGAATAGATTTCAAGGATGTTATTTTTAAAATCAAAGTGAATAAAAACTGCAGTCCTTTGTTTAAACAACAGTGAAATAAATTTGTTAATAGCAGTTACCATGGTCTTTTTGTAAACCTTTTAAATGTAGGAGGTATTTCTGCCACACTCTGTATAACTCAATAACTTCAGAAAATATGTAAAAATTACTAAAATTTAAATGTATTTCAAGGCCAACAGAAAGTGCTCAATAACTATAGCAACAATATTCAATAAATCAATAAATTTTAAATGGATTTATATGTGTATTTTATTTGTTGACTTTCAATATACTTTGAATTCTAATTGATTATTGGATGTAATTAATAAAATATCTAAAAGACAGGTAGTAAGTTATTTTCTGCTATAAAATTTAGTTAGAAATGCGAATCTGGGAAAAAGAACACATGTCACTCTTATCCCTAAAGTTGAATAAGGCACAAACAAAACAAGACTTAACTGCCACATGAAATTTAAAAGAACAAACATTTATTACACTACACAAGAAAAAAAATAAACAAAATGCAAAATTTACAAACAAGAGCTTTCATAAAAATGTCTTTTTGTATGGCATATACAAAAATGACTTTTTGTGCGTCATATACAGAAATGACTTTTTGTGCATCATATACAGAAATGACTTTTTGTGCGTCATATACAGAAATGACTTATACTCATATACAAAATCTAAGATCAGATAACAAATTAAATATACAAGGCAAAAAAAAATTACACTTTTTGAAAGTGAAAAAAATAACTTTGAGGGGGCAAAAAATTTAGACAAAGCAGAAAATATAAAAAGTGGACCCACCTAATTTGTATGACAGAATACGAATGTCTTAGCACAAAGGAGTTTTGTGGTTTGAACTTGTTGGTGTCCTGGGACAATTTTTATGTTTTTCTTTTACAAAATGTTTAATTTGAGTTTTTAGTTTCTTTGAAATTCTTCTCTGGAAGCAACTGAAATGGATTATTCTGTTGGGACTTGAATCTGCCTTAGGGATGAGATTTTGCTGCCAGCTCATTTTTTTTCTTCTCTGTAATGATTTTTTTACCCCTACTGTTTTGATGCTTGAAGTCTGAGTGCTTTCTAATCTTATCCACTGACCTGACTCCTTTTATGAGAAAACAATAGGCTCACAGAAAACTCAATTGCTAGTTTTACAAGGTCATGAGACAATGTCTCTGATTGGTCAGTAAATAAAATAAATATATTTTTTCACAAATATAAAAAATGAATCCACAACGATTCACAAAGAAAGAATTTTGGTTGTTCTTTGACTGCTAATTCTAAAAATAGATTTACAAACAACTCTAACAATATTTTTCTTTTTACAAACCATATGGCTTTCTTAAAAATACACATTTGTCAAAAGAATGTTTAAAAAACAACCTAGACGATTATTTATTTATTTACATCTTTAACTAAAGAGTAACTTTATTTTACAGTACTAAAAAATATAAAATTTTTATACTATTTCAAAGGTAAATCCAATTACTGATTCAACCTGATTGAGCCTTTTAATTGTATTTTTTATATCAATGTTTTTGGAGCATTTGATCAAGACATCATCGATATCATTTACGCTATTTACATCCAGGCCATTGTCCTTGTGTTTGTTGTTACCACAACATTTCAGCCATTGCACCTTCTGACTTCATCAGGTGTATATCAATCTGGGGAATTCTGAACTGAACCCTTTTATTTAATCTTTGGGTGAATTAATGGTGTGTGCAGAGAGAAAAAAAATGCATAGAAATGTTTAAAAATTTTATTTGACCATTATACATATGGGAAAAAAATTCAACCCACCCACCCAAGAAAGTAGACCAAAATGAAGAACAAAAGAAAAAAATGGGAATTTTAAGGTCAGGCGAGCTGATGTATAGCAGGTCAAACTTTTCAGCTTGCCAAAAGTAATTGTTCTATGGGGTTGTAATCCCATTATAAACTGTTACTTTTAGACGGCTGAGTCAGCAGCATCTATCTCCCTTTTTCAGAGATATTTTACTTGATTTAAATGTATTATATGTTAGGTCTATGTTTTTATTTAATTTCTTATTCTGTTAATCTTGATGTTATCTTCTTTTCTCTTAGATGGATTATTGTCTCAAAGCTAGATGTGTTTTGGCACAATCAGGGATTTTTTTTTTGTGTGTATATATATATATATATATATATATATATATATATATATATATATATATGGAAGAGGTTATAGTTATTCTAACAAGAGAAAAGTATATTTTAAAAAATTTTTGGTTGTAATGTAGATTTTTTAAAAATATATATTATATTTTATTTTCAATAATTTTGCTACACACGCTTATGGTTTTGCAACCTTCTTCAGGCAAAGAATGGCTATTTCCACATAATATTAAAATTAATTAATTTTCGTTATGGTATTCAATGTTAAACATTCTCTTTTTTGTGGGTGTAGTAGTGACAGAAATGTCTTTCTTGGACTGGTGGTAAGAAAATTCTTCTGCTTAAAGGGTAACAAAACAATTAAGATTGGTCTGAGAAAGGGTGTGGAAAGATCTCTGCATCCTTATCTTTTAATGACCACTGTATATTCTTAGATCTATTTCCATTTTTGTGCATTGTGTGTGTTTTTTGCTAGTATGTTTATATATGTATATTCCTTCTCCATACATATATACTGTCTTATTATAAGGAATTAGTATAAACATATATATATATATATATATATATATACATACACAAAAAAGTATATTTATTTATCTGTGTATATTTCTGAGATGAGGTATTGTAATTATTTACATTGTTCAAACTGTTATCCTGATCTTTATTGTCATGTTCACGACAGAAGAGGCATGGCATATAGAACTAGAACAATTTACGCTTGTAGATGAAATAAAGTGTTCAGTACAAAATTCCAATCACCTGAAGAAGGCTGGAGTGTATAATGGCCGAAACGCCATAAACAGTAAAATAAAGATGAGGGCAACAGTCTGAACAATGTAAATAATGTAAATAGTATATTTATTTTCATCTACCAGCTTGAATGTTAAAGAAAAATTTGCGATCTCTGGCAGAATTCAAAATTATACTAAATTAAAACTTAAATATTTTCCCACTGGAACTTAAATATTAACGTTAACTAGATTCATGTGTTTTAATCTTAAGTAAACTGCTGTTGAATCCCTTAAAAGATCTGTCTTGGCTTGCTCCTAAAGAGGTTCTATTAACTCCAACTTGGCTTGGAATGGATCACTACCTTCTGGAGATGGAATGTTGAATGGTTGGCAAGTAAACCAGTTCCACCACTTATATTTATTCTAAGTGGGGTGGATGGTTAGCAACCATATAGGATAAAAGATAAGATATTATCAAAGGGTGGAAGATCTCTTGATGAGTCAATGGCCAATGTACTTGATGTGGTGCCTCAAATACAACATGAAGAAGTATTTGGCTTGATTTGGTTTATTTTATAAACATCTCAATGGGTTATTTAATGCTGACAAGATTTTTAGGATATGTTTGTATGAATAGAATTGTGAATTATTTGTAAGAAATTAGTTTGTAGATCAGGTTTTATTGACATATTTCTGTAAAGAGCTTTTTTGTCAAGAGTCAAATGTATTGCTGGTAATTTTTTTAAATGTATTGTTGGTAATATTTTTTTTCAAAAATGTATTGCTGGTATTTTTACTATAAAAATATATTTTTATACTTTTGTACTGTCTTGACCACAGTTTGGGGGTTAACTATTTACCCATAGCTGAGACCCTAACAATACTACCACCCCAGGTCAGGGTGGACCTAGGAGTAACAGCAATCATGAGGTGGTTCCACCCTCCTCAAAACCTGCTGCTCAGAGGCCTTGCTGCCAGATGTAGTTTAACCTCCATACCCAGGACAACATCAAGAAAGGCAATGGGAAACCACTTCGCTATTAATCCCAAGAACATTCATGGCATTCGGCAATATTATCATCAAAGATAAAGGTGTGAAGGGGGATAAGTCCCCTACGATCAACTCTTCACTCATTAAGGAAAGATATGTATGACAGGTGACACCAGACCGTCATCACACAGCTGTTCATATCAAACAAAAAATAGTTTTAGGAACATGAAGATCAGAACACTGAATCAGTGTGGCCGGCTAGAAAATGGACATAGAACATCAGAATACTGAATCGCTGTTTTAGATTTCATTTATTATTTCTGTAATCTTGTCTATACTGAAATTGTCTAAGGCTGCCACCATCTCTATTAAAATTCTGTCTGGCCCTGTTACTTTGTTTCTGTTCAATTTGGCCCATGCAGCTTCCACTTTGGTTTTTAATATTTCCAACCAGTTGGTATTTCCGTGTATTGCCGGTTGTTCTCTTTTGTTGTGGAAGAGATCTCTGATATATGTGTTCCAGCGCTGAAGAATTTTTTTCTTTCTCTAATATGAGTGTTCCATCTTTGGATTTTATGCAATCTCTTGATGATCATGTCTTTTGTCCTATAATTTACTTTATTTTTATGCATATCTCCTTTATCTGTGCGACTCATTCTCTCTATTTCTGCACATTTTTCCTTGCGCCATTCTTGTTCAGCCTATCTGCATTTGTCCCTTATTTCATTGTATAGTTTTCTGTATTCCGTTCCATGTCTTGGCCTTGTTTTCTGTCTCCTTTGCATCATGTCAAGAATCTCATTTGTGATCCATTTGTTTTTTCTTCTTTGTCCATTTCCCTTTGGGATAATGTTTGCTGATATCACTAAATCTTCTCTTTACACACTGTCCATATACATTTCCTTCAGGTTTGGGTCATTTAGGAGTCTTTTGTATTACAATTTGGGAGCTGCATTAGTTTTCTCTAGTTTCATTCTTAGTTTACATATAACAGGGAGGTAGTCACTTCCACAGTCAGCACTTTGATAGCTTTTGCAGTGAACAACTGCATTCCTGAATCTTTTGTTGATAATTATGTAGTCAATTTGGTTCTTAGTTTCTACTCCTAGGCTTCTCCATGTCCATAATTGTCTTGGATGTTCTTGGAACCAGGTGTTGGCTATTACCTGGACATTGGCTGTGCACCATTGGACCCATTTTTTGCCAGCTATGTGATTGTGATCTGTGATTGTCACACCGAGCCTTGTCATTATCTATCATGGAGGAAAAAGATGCAATTTTTTTCTTCCGTACTTTATACTGTCAGTGCTTACACAATGAAAATTTCATTAGAAACAAAGAAGAGAGTATTGGACTGTCATGTAATATTGATCTTACTATATGGCAGTTAATGCTTGACAATCGCCTCATGGGTGAAGAAGAGTCTTCAGGTAACAGAAATGTGGTTCTACAGAAGGAAGCTGAGAATACCAGGGGCTGAACATGAGAAACGACAAAGTTTTAGAGAAAATGGAAACAAAAAGGATATTAATGATTATTATCAGAAAAAACAGTTGAAATCTCTAGGGCACATAATGAGGAAAGAGGGTTTAGAAAATCTGATACTCACAGGAGGCAAGAGAGAGAGGGTGGGGAGGAAAGCAGAGCATAACCTACCTAAGTGGTTGGCAGAACAAAGATTAGGAAAGATAGCAAAAACACAAATTTTACTAGGATCTACAAAGGACATGAAGTTGTAGAGAGCCATGACTGTCACATCCTGTAGACATACGGCACATATAAGATGATATAACCATGTTTGTTTATATGCATGCACAAATGAGGGCAGGCATTGTTATATGACAATATCAGACCCAACTTAAATTGACCGGACTGCATAGGGGAAAATCAGATTAGGATTTATTAGAGCTTCCTCAAGCCAAAAACAATTGTCAGAATAAAAAAAATTATTGATTTTAATCAATTTATATAGGGCCCTGTTCATAATATCAAATCAAGCATGTCAAATCAATCCAACTTTTTAAAGAGTTATTTTTACTTTATTTACAAATGTCAAGTTTAAAAAGTGTTAATGCTGCGGGGAGGGGGTAGAAATCATATTTTAAAAAAGAAATTATGAATGTCTGCTCAAACATATACTTATCCACTAAAAATAATATCTGCAGTAATAAAAACTAATATTGAATTGAACAGATAGAAAAAGGCTGAGATAGATAGATAGATTATAAACAGGTTGAGATAGATAAATAGATCATGAACAGGCCGAGATAGATAGATAGATCATGAACAGGCCGAGATAGATAGATAGATAGATCATGAACAGGCCGAGATAGATAGATCATGAACAGGCCGAGATAGATAGATAGATCATGAACAGGCCGAGATAGATAGATCATGAACAGGCCGAGATAGATAGATAGATAGATCATGAACAGGCCGAGATAGATCATGAACAGGCCGAGATAGATAGATCATGAACAGGCTAGAGATAGATAGATAGATAGATAGATCATGAACAGGCCGACAGGATGAACAGGCTGAGATAGATAGATAGATAGATAGATAGATAGATAGATAGATAGATCATGAACAGGCTGAGATAGATAGATAGATAGATAGATAGATCATGAAGAGACTGAGATAGATAGATAGATAGATAGATAGATAGATCAATAGATAGCTAGATAGATAAAAACAGTTTGTGATAGATAAATCGATATGAACAGGTGGAGCTAGATATGAACAGGATAGATGGATAGATATGAACAGGCTGAGATAGACAGATAGATACATAGATAGAGAGATATGAACAGATAGATAATAAACAGAGTAAGATAGATAAAGCCAGATAAAATGTAATGTTATGTTTTTAGATCACATTAAAACCGTGGCAAACAGGTGTTACTAAAAGTTATATGATTAAAATAGAACTGATCCTCTACTGCTTAAGTGATCTGTTCTATCGAAGCATAAATGAATTCTGTTGAAGCAAAGACTGATTACCATGTGATTAAACATCTGACAATTGATATCCTCAAAGCACAGATGAATTATATAGTGTGCTTGATTTACACACATACATATATATATATATATATATATATATATATATATATATATATATATATATATATATATTTAAACAGATTTTTTAGTGGTACAAAACTTGAGTATTGCTTTAAAAAGTATTAAGCTTAACATTACAAGGCATAATGAGGGATAAAAAAATAAAAGGAAGGAAAAAACTGGTTTCGTTCCTGCTTATTAAAGTTTGTTCATTGGGAGAATTTCAGGTAAAATATAATAAATATGAAATAGGAATTAGTCAATGATGGAAATGGGAAAGAAAATATAATTTGAACTACTAGAATTTTTTTGAATTTTTTATCCCTCATTATGCCTTGTAATGTTAAACTTAATACTTTTAAAGCAGCATATATATATATTTGTGCCAACGGCATCCCATACTTCATACTTCTCCAATTCACTCTCGCGTGGTCATGTGTGACGTCATGAGATGTGGTGCGATTTTCGCTTCTAGCGTCTTATATGCACGTGTTTATCGTGGCTTAGAGATCATCTATGTAAAAATTCACAGACTGTCATCACTGTCTTGTCCGTATATTGCTTAATATGTTGTAATTGACATCTTTGATAATGGCTTATGTAAGCCAAAATCTTAGATTGTATTAAAAAATATGGATCAATATTGTGAATTTCTTTCTTCGTTCAATGATAATGTTATTAAATTTATTAGACGTTATGAAAAGAGTTTACATAAAATGAATAGACAACACTTGTCTATATTATTTAATGAAATGTGTATGAATGAAAAGATGCTGCCTAAATACACACAATATATATATATATATATATATATATATATACACACAAACCCACACTAACCTAAATTGAGAAGTCCTGCTAAAGAAAAATTGTGCTTCAGACAGGAATCGAACCTGCATCCTCTTTATTCTATCATGTTTTTTAGCCAAAATGTGCTGCTACCAGTTCAGCCATGGAGACCAACCTGACAGAGCAAAGATTGAATTACCTATCACCTAGCTTTGGTTTCATACCCAAAACATAAACAACATTAATTTTTTGAAAGGATTTTTTATCTGACATTATTTTTTGTTACTAATGAATATACACACACACTCACACAGAGAAACATGCATAAATATATATATACACACACACATTATATATATATATATATATATATATATATATATATATATATACAGACAGATACATTTGCATACATAGATACATATATACATACAAAGGCACACATATTTGCATGCATGCATACATACATTCTACATTCACACACACACAAGCTCACACATTTGCATACTTATATACAGGCTCACATATTTGCATACATATATACACACACATATGCACACTCATTTGCACACATATAGTTACACGCATTTGCATACATAGATGCATACATACATATGACCATAAACAAAGACACAATAGACATTCCTTGCTTTTTTATCCTGGCTCATTCAAAATCCATTTATGATTTGATGAGGCTATCAGACTTTTGGAGGACTTTTGCCAAAATAAATAAACTTATTCATTTCTTTGTTTTTATTCACATATCCTATTATTGCATATATGGGAAATGGTCCGGCCATAATGCAAGGAAAACGTGCCAGAAGTTGTTTTCTATGAGCAATTCTGCTAAAAAGAATTACAAAAAGAGAGTGAGGGTGTGGTCTACTGGGAAAAGGGTGGGGCACATGAACTGAAATGAGAAATGACCCAGCCATTTAATATTAAAAAAATAAGAGAAGTAAACTGCCTAGGGCAATTGTTCCTTTGTCCTCGTCCAAGTTCCCCTTATGAGGATGTATTCACTTGTCCTTGTATCCATACCACTTTTGAAAAACAGTCTGGAAATCTCTCTTTTTCAGTTCACCATCCAATACCTTTCTGCATCTTCCCTGTATCCCCATTTTAAATGGCAGTTTTATCTTTTTTAGGGTCTGAATCTAGACAGTTGGAAGGTTGACAGACTTGGGTGACACAATGTTTCAGAAATGATAATGCCACCAAACTAGACATTGTCATTTAAAAACAAGAAAATGCCTCCTCATTGATGTAACCATTCCTGGTGATCATGTCCAATGAAATTGGAAAGCTTAAAAAGTAAACTGGCCTCTATATTGGGGTTGCCAGAATGTGGGACATTCAGGCCACTATTGTGGTCTTTGGGGGTCTTATGGTCACATCACATTGAAACACTGCTTCCTGTATTTCTGCCAGATGTGGTCATGTCAATGACTACAATGCCAAAGAAATTGAAAAGCCTAAAAGATACACTAATTTCCAGATTGAGTTTACAAGAATGTGGAACATTCAGGCCACTATTGTCCCATAGTATCCAGTCATCATTAGGGCACTGGGGTCTATAACACAGATCTTAAAGAAAACCGGAATAAAGCTGAGTATTTTATTGCTTCAAAAGTCTGCATCGCATGGCTCTGCAAATATTCTTTGAAAGATATCATCTGGTTGAGATTGAACAATTTGAAGAAGAAAACCCATAATGTAAGATCTCTGTTTGAAAATTAAAAACTGTTATGTAGTGGTTTCACAGTGGAGGCTTGTATTTGTACTAAGTCGGTCCTAAAATAGGTTAGACGTACAAAACGTTAGGAACTTGATATAATAGGTAATGATGCAGAGAAATCTAGTTGTGGTCGCTGATACTTTAGTATCCAACTAACAGTCGTCTAGCATCGACCCACTGAGCGACTCCCCTTGTTACTCTTACTACTCCTACTTATTATAGGTGGAAGAGTCTATTAACTATAGAATAGGTGTGTTCCACTATAACAAAAAACATGCAGAAGAGAACCTAATAATAATAATAATAATATTGTAAAAGCATGATCTTGAAGTCAAACAAAATTGGTACTGCTGCCAGAGTTGGGCACCAAACCATTAATCTGTTAATCGTTGATTAATGAAGTTGTCATTTTTGTTGATGATCTAACTTTGAATCCTTTGAACCCTGACCACCACTTTACTGTTGATAGAGGAAAATGATGTAATGCCCAGCCACCGGTTGAGCAGCAGTAGAGAAAAATGGCTTAATGACCAGCCACCGGTTGAACAGTGGTAGAGAAAAATGACTTAATGCCCAGCTACTAGTTGAATGGTGGGTAAACACTTGTAACTATTTTTATATCTACCATGAAGCATTACATACCAATTATTTTCTAATTTTGACTCAGGAGTTTAGGCGGGAGGGTTAAAATTGTTCAGTAATGCAGGGATCAAAGGGTTAAGTTGACTTTGAGAGTCATCACAGGTGGGCACCATTAAACAAGAAGTTATCTTTGTTAACGATAAATTCGTTAACCAAAAAATGAACTTTGTAAACTGTTGATCAGTTAGCTCTTTAAAAATTAATGGAAGTTATCGATAAACCATTAATGTTAAGTTTTGTCCCTGAGGTCTAGTGGCAGTGGCAGTTTTAACTTTGACAACATCAACAGATTCAAGTTCTTGAGATGCCATGATGACATTCAAAGTTGGCTTGGGGGTTGAATCATTGGTGAAAATGTTAACCTTGTTAATCAAAGTGATTAACAGATTAATGGTTTGATGCCCAGCTTTGACTACTACTCACTAGAGAAAGTGATTGAAAATGACTAAATCAGAATCTTGTGGGATTTCAGCATACAAACAAACCTCACCCTTAAATGCCACCAAACCAGGTATCACTGTCATTAAAAAAAAAAAAAAAAGATACAAGAAAATGCCACCTTATGAATGTGGTTATTTCTCGTGGCCATAATAAAGGGTATTCCAGTGAAATTGAAAAAGTTGTCAATTTCAAATCTTTTCATTTGTACCCCCTTACTTCTTAAAATAATGACCGGCATGCAATATTTTGTTAAAGTTGTTAAGCTCAAATATTTAATAATGTAATAGGGGAATTTCTATGGATATATTATTGTAGAACTCACCATGAGCTTATTTAATCATTAAGTGAAGAATTAAGATTCATCAAAAATTTCAATAGGAAAACCATGAAATTTTCACAGACTAAAACTAATTACTGTTATTACTATTACCATTATTATTATTATTATTCAAAGTTTTTTCTTAATGCTTGGCTTTGTTCACTCATGAGCCAAGTCCATCCTATGAGGGTGTAATGGGATTTATTTATGGGATAGAGTACCCCTTACTATAAGAGAACAATATGAGTATGTAAATTTATATATATATATATATATATATATATATATATATATATATATATATATATATATAGCCCACTTATTATAAAACCCAGGTTGTGTGTGTGTGTGTGTGTCTGTACGTTTATATATTGGATCGGATTTCCTACATTTTTCAACTGATTTCAACAAAACTTCATAGGACTACGTAAAATTACCTTGCGGTGGTTCTGACAGTGCCAAAAATTGGAAAAACACAATTGTTTTTGCACAAAATCAATTTGAAAACACGATTAAGAGTCATCGTGAGAATGAAAGGGGGACAACTACTCATATCGTTATACTTATAAAACCCAGGTTGTTTGTTTGTGTGTGTGTGTGTGTGTGTGTGTGTTCATTTATATATGGGATCAGATTTCCTACATTTTTCAACCGATTTCAACAAAACTTCACTTTTTTTTTGGCAGGTAGTGTTTCTTATTGTCTTGCACACTTTTTTTTCTTTTATTTTTACATTCAGAATGCTTTAAAAATTCCATTTACAAGACAATTGTTTATAATAAAATTCTATTCAATTGGTAGAATCATAACGATTGAAAACAATGTTTTTGTTTGAGTTTGGTTTTGACCAATTCGTAAAAAAAAACAAAAAACAAAAAAAAACTAATTAAGACATGCGTGTCCGTCAACCTTAAACAATAATCTTTGTCAATTTTATTTTTCAGTCTTTATGATGGTCAATACTTGATCTATCTCTTACTGTTACATCCCGGCAACAGCGGGCTCTACTGCTAGTATATATATATATAAAAAGGATGTTCCAATAACTTGGATCTATATATATATATATATATATATATATATATATATATAAATAAAAGTGAACATAGAGGTCAACACTTAGAGGCGACAGTCTGTTTCATGCTATATGCAATCGTCAGGCCACGTGTGCTGTTATTTTTCTCGGCTATTTATATATATATACGGGTCAGTGGTGCATTGTGGGTAGTCTATTATGGCAGTTATTTTACCGGAAGTCGTTTATTTATTTATTTGGGTTAAATTATTTTGCTTGTTTTTATTTTTTGTTTCTTATTTTATTTATTTATTTATTTTTTTTAATCAGTGATTTTATTAACGTAGTAAAAGTTTGTTTATATCACTTATTTAATAGTTTTGTTTTGGTGTGAGAATTTAATTAAAGCTATTTGTTCAGTTTTGGGGTTGATTGTTGTAGTTTATTCTAACTAATATTTTTGCGGGAACAGGTTTTAATTTGTGTTTATTTGGGTTGATTATCTTTATTTGTTTTTTCTAACGGTAACTTTATCAGGATTGATTTGCTTATTTATTTACATGGATGAATTTAGGTCAATTTATTTTACTTGTATATTTGCGTGTTTGAATGTCAATCTGAGGACAGTACAGAGGACTTGGAAAGAACTGGATGAGTCTGATGATGATTATGAAGATGTGGCAGCTTGGCAAACTCACTCTAATCATTCTGATAAGAAACAAACTTCCAAATTTGTTGGTGAGAGCTTTGAACTCAACACAAACACCTACATTGTGCCTTGAGGAATTAGTGCTGTCCTAGGTCAAGAAGGTGACTGCTGGAAAACCCTATGTCTGGCAACAAGACCCTGCACCATGCCACACAAGCAGGAGAACCCAGTCATGGCTGTCAGACAACTTCTATAAACACATCATCTCTTACATCTGGCCACCTAATTCCTCAGATTGCAATTCCCTTGATTATTATCTGTGAGGCGCGGTTGAGCAAGAGACCAGCAAAACTCCTTGTAACATCAAAGATGAATTGAAGGCAAGGATTATGGCAGTATTCACCAACTTGAAAATAAGGAGACCGTCCAGAAGAGTTGCAGGAGATATTGAAGTTGTCTAGAGGTCGTTGTTGAAAATAATGGCGATTTTATTGAATAGATTTACTCTTTAGTATTTCAAGATATTTTTGTATAATTATGGTAAATATATGTTAAAATGAGATGACAGTGTTATTTTCATTTTTGCATAATTTATACGACAATTTATCCATCGCACACGATAGATAGATAGATAGAACTTTAAACATCATTTTTAGGAAATTTTTTGCTGTCAAAGAAATAATCCCCTCAAATACTTATATTTGAGGAGGCACTTCATGTACTTATTAAACGGTATATTTATTTATGTCTGCTATCCTGAATATTTGAGATATTTTATCAAAGAAAAATTTGTGCTCTTTACCAGGAATTGAACATACGTCTCTCAGGGCAGAGGGAGCTACCATTTAGCTCAGCATGCCATAACCGACTTGACCATAAAGAACAATCGATCGGATGAGGTCAAATTTTGTGCTTTCAAACAAAACTGCTCAAGATCTCTTGCCGTTTTTCAAACCTGCACAGTTTTGTTTCCAAATGTAAACAAAGAGAATTTTTAGAATGGATTTTTTATAAATCTGACAGATTTTTATCACTTTAAACGTTATTTTTAGTGGATACTCGTATTTGAATAGGTGCTCTGTTTATTTCTTAAACAGTATATTTAATTATTTTCATCTATCATTCAAGAAAAATTTGTGCTCTTCAGCAGAAATTGAACCTATATATATATATATATATGCGTGTGTGTATGTGTGGTGATATTAATAAATTTCTATGCTGGTTGGGTGGTGGAATTTTATGACATATTAACCCATGTTTTGTTATTTAATATCTATTAGTTTATATGGGTAAAAGTTTATACCTGGAGTTGGAGGCAAACAGGGGTCATGTTTATACCTGGGCCTGGAGGCAAACAGGGGTAATGTTTATACCTGGGCCTGGAGGCAAACAGGGGTAATGTTTATACCATGGGGCTGGAGGCAAACAGGGGTCATGTTTATACTTGTGACTGAACTAGGAAATGTATTTCCCTTAAAAAGTAAAATAGAACCTTGCTGAGCTTTCTGAGGCCAAGCAGACTAAGGCATGCTGGATCAAATGATGGTTTCTCCTACAATGGGGGAACCAAGTTCAAATATGACCAGATATCACATTTTCTTTATTAAGATTTCTCAAGTGTACAGATGTAATACACACTGTTTAAAATAGAAACAGGGTATCTATTTGAAATACAGGTATCCACTGAAAATAATATTTGATTTAATAAAAATATATATTTTCAAACATGTTCTGTTGAATAATATTGACAAGTTATTTGGTTTTTAGTTAACTTTTTTTCAAATTTCTGAATTAGTTGTTTTACACAAATCGGCAAATCTAACAATTTATTTTTATTTTTCATTTTTTTCCCCTACTGAGTACTTTTAAGTATTGCTACATTTGTTTACAAGGATTTCATTTTTTGTGTGTTTATGTAACCGTTTTTGGTTAATTCTGTCATTCCTTCAAATTGCTTTCACCAATTTCAAGTCAATGAAGGGGATGCCATTTTTAGTGATTTTCCAAGCGTAGCTTAGATGTGGCACAAGGCCGAAAGTATGGGGCACCCAGTGAGGATCAAACTCACTACTCAGTCATAATTGTTCTAGCAAGACAAGCTTGCTAACCATTACACCGCCTCGGGGTGCTCAACAGGATGTCATTCATAACAGTCAAACTGAATATTTAAGTGTAATTTTTTTTGTTCATGGCTCTCCATAGCTTCCTCTTTTTTAAATATCTTTACAATGTGCATTGCCTGGATTGTCTTTTGTGAAATAGAAAGTCAAGTGGTTTTCTGTTGTTTCTCATTGCCTCATCTTAGAATACCATTACAATAAACAGTTTCACCTTTGTTATGTCTCGTTATCTCAACTATTTTGTCATTTTCCTCCTGAGGCTTCATGCCAGAACAGCAGGTGACAAAATTTATTGTATTTCATGATTTTTACAATGCTAACCTTTACAGAGAATTTGGCTTCAGGAAGCCAGAAGCATTTTGAAGATAATAGCAACTATACACTCAAATATGTTATGTGAGTTTTAATACCAGGACTCATATTTTTAACATTTTTTTTTCTTAATAATTCTATTCTTATCATAAACTGAAATAAACAAAGAACTTATTCTTTGAAAGACATTCATTAAAATAAAATAAAATATGCCTAATGGATGCACAGGTGGCATAATGGCTATTGGCTTGGAATGTTTAATCAGAGAGTCAAGTTCAAATTTGTTAAACTCAAATACTGTTGGGAAAGGTGATTGGTTGGTTGATTTTGTTTAGCAGCATATCAACACCTCTATGGGTTATTTAATGCTGAAATCTAAATATTTTGAACACAATTTTATCGCTTCAACTAAATATATACTATAAATAGGTATTATTGGTTGGTTGATTTTGTTTAGTGGCATATCAACCTCTATGGGTTATTTAATGCTGGAATCTAAATATTTTGAACACAATTTTATTGCTTCAACTAAATATATACTATAAATAGGTATTGTTGGTTGGTTGATTTTGTTTAGCGGCATATCAACCTCTATGGGTTATTTAATGCTGAAACCTAAATATTTTGAACACAATTTTATGGCTTCAACTAAATATATACTATAAATAGGTATTGTTGGTTGGTTGATTTTGTTTAGCGGCATATCAACCTCTATGGCAATGATTCCCAATGTGGGGTGCATGCCCCAACGGTGGGGCATGGTAATATTTTGGTGGGGCATGCATAAGATGTGCACCCTTTGGCTTACTATACCAACAGAATAAGGGGTAATTCGAGAATGAGTTATTAACAGTGAATTGTTTTCTAGTGAGTCCGAGTGAGAGTGTTAATGTTAATGCCTGTTAATACATACAATGTATATACAGTATGCATACATAAAAATATTTTGTATGCATGTACGTATATGTGTAATTGGCATATAGGGTATTTCCCATCTCCTCACACTTGCATGTCTCAGTTAACAAAGGAGAGGGTCTGATGCATGTCGCTGGAAGAGCCCATGTTTTGTCAGCCAATCAGCATGTGTGAGCATTCAGTTTGTTTCCTTCACATGAATTGCAGTAAAATTTTGAATATGTATGAATTAAATATTACGGTGGGGGCATCAGAATTTTACAAATACTAAAGTGGGGCATGGCCCCAAATCAGTTGGGAACCACTGCTCTGAGTTATTTTCTGCCCTACAATCACTTTTCCACAGATGAAATGCTGAAGTCCTCTCATTATTCTAGGGCAGATATTCTGACAAGCTACCTTCTTTAGTCCTACCACCCCTGACTTTTACAACTTGAACCAGCCATGCCACATACACAAAGGTAAATCATCGCCATTGCCTTTGTATTCCATTAGTAAGTAAGAAGTAAGTTCCATTCAGACAACTTCTTCCCATGAATTTCTGCTTTGTGGAACAGACTCCCAGCAGGATGCTTTCCCAATGACTACAATCTTGACCTCTTTAAGTCTAGGGTTATATAGTGACATAGGTAAAATGGACTTGCCCTATTTTACATAGAGTCAAATAACTACTAAGTCAGTCATCACTCGGTACAGGGGTAGAACTTCTATGTCACAAACTAGAAGACATCACAACAATATGGCATTACCAGGAGGATCTCTAAGACTGTTGAATGAGCTGAACTTTGTGGAAACATGGATTCATTGTTTTGCTGCCCAGGTGCAGACAAAGAAGTTAAAAGACCACAAAGTTGCAGGAGGAGAGAATGAGATTACAGATCTCTTTTTGACATCAAATATATGATAGGAAACATTATTTCACATAATCACGACTAAAGTTCAACAATGAACCTTTAGAAAGATCAGAATAAACTCAGACATCTAGTTGATTTTGATTGTTTTGTTTAGTGTCCTTATAAACCTCTATGAGTTATTTAATGCCAAAATCTAAATATTTTGTGTATATCTCTGAGATGAGGTATTATGATCACTTACATTATTTACATTATTCTGACTGTCATCTTCATTGTGATATTCACAACGTTTCAGCCATTGTATGCTCTGGCCTTCTTCAGGTGATTGGAATTTTGCGAGTTGTGAGCTCAATACCAGGCCATAGCAGTGGTAAACCAAAATTTGGAGAGTTTAGTTAAAGGGAAATAACTGAGACATCCAGAAGAGGCATGACATGTGGAACTAGAACAATCTACTCTGGTGGACAAAATAAAGAGTTCAGTTCAAAATTCCAATCACCTGAGGAAGGCTGGAGCATGCAACGGCTGAAACGTTGTGAATATGCCAATGAAGATGAGGATAACAGTCTAAATAATGTAAATAATATGTAAATCTAAATATTTTGTATGCAATTTAACTTTATTTTTGGAGATAATGGTTTAGTGATACAAGTTTTACTAATTAACCCATAGCTGGGAGGGAAGAAGAGGTGGATTTATTAACAACATTTACCAGCCTGAATGTCTGAGAAATTGTATTAGAAAATATGTGTCCTCTGACAGGAATCGAACCTGTATCCTATACGGAACCGTCATATAGCCTGACTTGCTTTTACCAATTTTACCACAGAGGAGCGTTTCAGTTAGCAAGGTTGATTTTACTGTTTTTAAACTACAATTTTCCATGGTTTTCTCATGTACATTCATATCTGCTTGATGTGTATCCAAATGTAAACAAATGACGTCACACATGAAATGGACAAAGTCCGACAATTATTTTAAGACATTTTTATGTTTATAGAATATACTGTAATTTATAATTTTAATTTATAAATTTATAAATCTATAATTTATAAAATATATTATAATGTACATGAGAAAATCATGGAAAATTGTAGTTTAAAAACAGTAAAATCGACCTTGCTAACCAAAACGCTCCTCTGTGGCAAAATCAGTAAAAGCACTTCAGGCTATATGACGGTTCCGTATAGGATACAGGTTCGATTCCTGTCGGAGGATGAATATTTTCTATGGCAATTTCTTGGACATTCAGGCCGGTAAATGTTGTTAATACTGTTTTTTATAAACAAAGCATTTATTTAAATATTTGTATCTATAAAAAGAATGTATAAACATAAAACTGTCTTAAAATAATAATCTTTCTTATTTTAGAAAAAGTACGTATTTATTATTATAAATCAATAATGAAAAAATATTTTTGTTTAAACCTATTTATAATATGCGGACCTACTATCACCTGTAATTTACAGTAACAAAATGCATATCATTTTCGAGAAATTACGGTAATTTTGAGTTCCATCTTCTGTCAAAGGCATGAAACTTGAGAACTTGTCAAGTTTATTAAATAAAAAAAAATGAAAAAATGCTACTTGGGTAAAAGCAAGTCTCAAAATCACTTTCACAGATTCCGTTCAGAGATACCATGATTTTTGCGTCTTAAACTGTTCATAAATTTGATCCTTATAATAATGACAAGATCTGCATAATTCTTTCTGTCCACATCTGTTCAATTACTTCTCAATGCGGTTAATACTACTTAGAAGACAATACTCAGACACAATGCAGAAAAGCAACATCTTCAAGTATCTTGCATAGCAATTAAAGACGATATTAACAAAGGCAAAATATATTCTTCTGCTTCATGCAGTTAAACACAGGAATAAAAATATTTGCTATACTTCTGGTAATATAAATAAAATATATTATGCATGAATAAGCATAATTACTTAGTTTAGCTTAGTCTGGTATAAGACCACAATATTTGTGTACCCAGCAAAGATCAAAATCAAAAGCAATGCCCTGTAAGGTGAGCTTACTTACAAGTAGGCACCAAATACATAGTTACTGAATGTTGATTCATTTGGCCTTAGACCCTAATAGTCAAGTATATTTACTTGGCCTCCCCACCAAGGCTGGAAGTGACACAAGGTTGTTTTAACATGGGGAGCACTGTATGCATACTTATACTTATACATATGTACCAAGGTCAAAAAACTGATTTTTGCTCAGCTTCTACAACCACTGTCATGCTGGCATTGGTATTACACTGACCCAACCTCTTTAGTGCAATGAGGAAGGTGCTGTCGCTGGGTTAGAATCCCCAGGGCTGAGCAACTTTTCCCATCTAAAATGAGGAGAATAATGGCTCCATTTACAGCACAGGGGGTGTTGACTGTGCCTCAGTAAATGCTCATTTGCTAATGGTTAATCATTTCAATTCAAGAAAGACAATAAAAGTTACTAGGATGCAAAGGGTAACTAAGAGTGAAAGAAACTATGAAAAGAGATCTTATGTTTACATGTAGCAATTTCAACAGTAAAATGATGAGACCTAACTGCCAATCTAGTAGTTAACTTAAATTCATGCAGTCAAAGTTACCAAGAGGAAAGCTTATTAGAACAATTGCCATGAAATGTTTATAGAAAAAAGACGGGGAAGCCACATCGTGGTGGTGATTGGAAAGTAAGTGATGTCGAGATGCCAGGTTAGGAATGATAACAATATAGAAACTTTTTTGGAAGAATCTTGAGATATATAGCAGGATCATAAGGCTGGCTTTTTTAATAATTTCATTTCAAGCAAAGCCACTAAGCTGCAAAGATTTGCTGATAGTGAAAGAATCTGAGATGTCATCAGTAAGGGGAAAGGGTAACAAAAGAAAATGACGATGCTGCTCTTCAAATTTTGAAAATCATATTTGAGATGCCAGGTAACAATATAGACCTTTTTTGATGCTATGGGTTACTGAGAGTGTAAGAAACTATTAAAGTAGAACTTATGTTTACATCTAGCTATTTCAACAGTAAGATAATGAGACCTAGTTGCTAATCTAGTACTCGACTTAAATTCATGTGGTCAAGATACCAATAAGTTAAGCTTATTAGAAAAATCACCATGAAAATGTTTATAGAAAAAACAGAGGGAAGCCACATCATAGTGGTGGAAAAGTGACTGAAGTCACAATACCAGGTTAGGAATGATAACAATATAGACACTTTTTTGGATTTGTCAAGAATCTTGAGATATATAGCAGGATCATAAGGCTGGTTTCACCCTGAGCAAAGCCACTAAGATGCAAGGGGTTGCTGACAGTAAAAGAATCTGAGATTTTGTCAGTAAGGGGAAAGAACAACAAAATAAAATGATAATGCTGCTCTTAAAATTTTGAAGATCATAGTTGACAGGAAAGCTAGAAAACAGAAGAGAGTTTCACATATGAGAAGAAAGAAGAGAAGAAACTATTAGAATAGAAGTTATGGTTACAGTACCTATTTCAACTGTAAAATGGTGAGATCTAGTTACCAATCTAGTAGTACACTAAAATTCATACTGTCGTGTTACCAAGGAGGCAAGCTCATTAGAACAATTGCCATGAAAATATTTATAGAGAAGACAAAAGGAAGCCATGGAATGGTGTCAGGAAATTCAACATGTCAGAACTGCTAACATTACAGTCAGGATTACAGTGATTTCTATTAGACTTCTTTTCCTCTTAGTATTCAAAAATCTTATTACACTTCATACCTCTATATTTTTCCACTGTTTTATGGTGGCAATTATTTTTGTACTTTTCAATTTTCTGTGGTTCCTACAAGAAGTATTGCACACATCCCCATTTCTTTTGTGCTTTCATTTTTCCTAATGTTTAAATTTCAATTGATTTATACCAATCTGATGTTTAATTTTTCAAACATTTTTCCGACTCATAAAATCCTTTTCCTGAATGGATATCATTTTTTAGATGATCTGTACAAGAGACTGAATTCGCCTCCAACATGAATGATTTGCTTTTTATGGCTTATCAACCTTTTGCCGGTTATTTAAAGCCAGAAAATACTTTTCGATTGTAGGAATTTTTTTTAGATAATAATAATTTACCGATACAATTCCTATTTATTATCCCATAGCTGGGGGAGAAGAGGTGGACATACCTTTTGTGAAGGTTTTTTTGTGGTTAGGCAAATATAACAAACCCAACTGGAATTGGAACTTGGCTCTCTGATTTCCAATTACAAACTGTTATCCATTTCATCACCTGCACACCAAAGCTTACAGCACCTAGTATTCCTAACCAGTCACCCATCTAGGTACTGACCAAGCTCAACATTGCTTAACTTTGGTGATCATACGAACACTGGTGTTTCAAAATGATATGGCCATAACTCTTTTATATCAATGTTTCTGAACCTTATTTTGGTTGTGGCCCCCTTCAATCCAATACAAGTTCTTTATGGCCCCCTCATGCCAACTTCAGTTCTTGCATCAGCAATGCATCCACAACCAGTATGGCACTGTCATTTGGTGTAGATTAGAGAGAGGTGAGTTTTCATATCATTATACAACTGCTTCAAATGAGTAACATACACAGCTAGGTCAGCAAAAAGCAGCTTGGTGGATATATAGGGTGTCCATAAAGTTCATGTGCACTTCAAAAAATTTATAACTTTATTTGTATTTGCAATAGAAATAACTTGTAAAAAGGATTAGAAAGAAGTAAATCTATATTTTTTAAGGTTTTATTGAAATTATATTTAAGTTTCCACATGTCCTCCATCATTAGCAATACAAAGAGTAATACGATTTTGCAGTTCATGGAAAACATTTGCCAACTGATTTACAGTAATGCCTGAAATCACATTAGTTATTTTAGCTATACTTAAAACTAGGTATATTAAAATTTATAACATATATCCTGCATTTGGAGATTAAAGGACTTAGGAGTCAACAAGGAAAGTGACATCACAACATTTAGAAAAAAACAGCATCGAAATCTAACATCTAAATAGTGAAACCCAAAAAGAAGCAAATGAGGCCAAAATTTCAATTTTATAAATGCCACTGACAATATTTTTCTTTTTTTTTAATCATTTCGCCCCAAGCAAGGCCATGAAGCGACTGAGATACAAATGTTAGATTTATACAGGGTGTCCATAAAGTTCATGTGCACTTTAAAAAATTTATAACTTTATTTGTATTTGCAATAGAAATAACTTGTAAAAAGGATTAGAAAGAAGTAAATCTATATTTTTTAAGGTTTTATCGAAATTATATTTAAGTTTCCACATGTCCTCCATCATTAGCAATACAAAGAGTAATACGATTTTGCAGTTCACGGAAAACATTTGCCAACTGATTTACAGTAATGCCTGGAATCACATTAGTTATTTTAGCTTTACTTAAAACTAGGTACATTAAACTTTATAACATTTTTTACAGATTATTCCTATCGCAAATACAAATAAAGTTATAAATTTTTTAATGGGCACACAAACTTTATGGACACCCTGTATTTGCTCAGGAAGGAAACTGTGCAAACTCACATCTCCCAAATTCAACCAGAACAGCTTTTGTTTCCTATTAAAAGTGTTAATTACTGCCTTGCAGAAAAACAGGGTGTAGTCATTTCCTTGGAGCTCTTTGTTCAGGACATTTAGATTTTCAAAATTGAAAGACAAGTTGGTGAAAACATATCTTAAGAGTTTTAAATTTTAAGAAATTGAAAACTGAAAACAGCCATTTTGTATAGATCAGAGGAAAAAATTACAATAAATAAATATTCATGTTAACAAAATGATTTAGATTAATTTAATATTTAACTTAATGATAAATTTAATATTTTATTGTAAATAATAATTATTAATTAAAAAATGCTCCATATATATATTTTGCAGTTCCTAAATTTTCTGTGGATCCCCTCATTTTTCAACCTCAGCCTTGTGGCACCTAAAAATAGCTCATGGCCTCCAACGGTGTCATATCACACATGTTGAGAAACTTTGCTTTATATTACCAGCACATACAAGCTTATAGCATCTAGTATTTCGAAGTGGTCACCCATTTAGGTACAGACCAGGCTCAGCATTACTTAACTTCAGTGACAGTATGAGAACAGGTGTTTCAATAGGATATGGCCACAAGTCCTTTATACCACCAGCACACAGCACCTGGTATTTCCAAGTGGTCACCCAGCTAGGTACTGACCAGGCTCAATGTTGCTTAACTTTGGTGACAGTACAAAAACTAGTGTTTCAATAGGATATAGCCACAAGTCCTTTATACCACCAGAACATACAAGCTTACAGCACATGGCATTTCCAAGTGGTCACCCATCTAGGTACTGACCAGCTTCAACATTGCTTAACTTTGGTGATCATATGAGAACTGGTGTTTCAATATATGGCTGTAAGTCTCTCTGACATGAGTGGAGTGGAGTGGAGAGTGTTGTAACCCATTAGGATTGTATATATATAGCAAGAGCACCAGACAAGACCGGATGAATGGTTTGACTTGCATCAATCCAAGACAAATAAATGACTAGGAATTGTCATGATGCACTTGTCCCTGATAAAAAAGATAATAACTTTTAATTTTCTTCTTTTATTCTGACCAAAAGATGCCTACCAAGGAAATATGAAGCACATTATCAATAAAAGGATTTTTCCCTGCCGTATTTCTCCACTTTTGTTTGGATTCTATATCCATGCTAATGCACATATATTTGTGTGTGAGCGGGTTCTTCAACGTGGTGTAATGGTTAACAAACTGGTCTTGCTAGATCAATTAGGACTGAATAGAAAGTTTGAACCTCACTGGATGCTCCATATGTTTAGCCTTGTACCACATCTAAGCTAGGCTTATAAAATCATTTGAGCACTTTGACATGGTATAGTGGTTAGCAAGCTTGTCCCGCTAGATCAATTACAACTGTATAGTGAGTTTTATCCTCACTGGGTGACTCATACATTCGGCCATGTGCCACATCTAAGCTACGCTAAGAACATCACCGAACACTTCAATGTGGTGTAATGGTTAGTAAGCTTGTTCTGATAGATCAGTTATGACTGAATAGTGAGTTTGATCGTCACTGGGTGACACATTCATTTGACCTTGTGCCACATCTAAACTAGGTGAAAAAAAATCACCGAACACGTCAACATGCTGTAATGGTTAGTAAGCTTGTCCTGCTAGATGAATTATGACTGAATAGTGAGTTTGATCCTCACTGTCTGCTTCATACTTTTGACCTTGTGCCACATATAAGCTAGGCTTATAAAATCATTTGAGCACTTTGACATGGTATAGTGGTTAGCAAGCTTGTCCCACTGGATCAATTACAACTGAATAGTGAGTTTGATCCTCACTGGGTGACCCATACATTCGACCTTGTGCCACATCAAAGCTACACTTAGAAAATCCCCAAACACTTCAACATGGTGTAATGGTTAGTAAGCTGGTCCCACTAGACCAATTATGATTGAATAGTAAATTTGATCCTTATTGTGTGCCTCATACTTTTGGCCTTGTGCCACATCTAAGCTAGGCTTAGATTATCATTTGACATAGTGTTATGGTTAACAAGTTTGTCTCACTAGACCAATTATAACTGAGTAGTGAGTTCTATCCTCACTGGGTGCCCCATACTTTCATCCTGTATGATGTGCAAGCTACGCTTACTAAATCACTATATATGTCCGTGTGTGTTTTTCCCCTCAAAAGGACTTCTTATATATCATATGCATATTAAATGTAAATTGCCAAGTTGAAATATATTATTTTCTGTGTCCATTTGTATCAATATTTCAAGCTTTCTTAATGATACATCTACATAAGTGAGCATCTTATCGATACAATATGTAAATATGTAAGTTTATCCAAGTATGACTCATTGCGTACATGCTACTATCAGCCACTCACACACTTTTCATACTGAATATATAAACAAAACAAAACAAAAAAAAATCAATCCTTTTCAAGATGGATGCACTTTTCAATTTCAGCAATTATATTATTACCAAGCCTAAGTGGGTCAACATGATCACAAAATGGAGAATGGGGTATTGGGTTCATATTACTATTAGAAACAAAACAAACCAAAAATAAAAAATAAATAGACTGTTGTCAGGATGTGTTTTTTTTTTTTTTTTTTACAATGATATTCACTCTGTACAAGGCCCAAGAGCCACTCGAGGTAGAGGACTACAGGATAAGAGGCACCACTCCAATGAAGGTGATAATGTCACTAAGGTGCAAGAGCCTACTGGAAATGAAAGACAAGGAAAAAGAATTTAGAAGGAAGCAGCAAACCCAATCCTAAACAGGAAACTAGAGATAAACATCTAATCCAGTTCAAAAAATGGGGAGGAGTTTGAACCGGACGATAAGCAAACCTATCTACTCCTATTGATGAAAAAAAGAGTAAATAAATTGTAAATAAAATTTCAGAGTTTAAGCAGAGACATTAGAAGCATAGAGTTGAAGTAGACATTAGAAGGAATTGAAAACCCAATCCTACATAGGCAACAATGGATAAACCTCTACTTCTGTTCAAAAGACCAGGGAGGAGTGTAAACCGGACAATAGGCAAACCTATCTACTCCTATTGAGGATTTTACTGATCTTTTAACAAAAATTCTTTTTAAATTGAGACAACTTTTTCCTCATCTATTTGTGAATAATTTGATAAATATAGGATGGGATTGAATCAAATTTAATAATGGGGATAAAAAGTTTTTGTTGCAACTGCCTGATCATGGCCATCCAACCAGCATAAATAAGCAATCTAAAGATCATGGCCAGAAATAACAATAAATATTAGCCCTAAACAAAAACTGGGAAAGGACAGTTTCCTCTTTCCACAACTTTCCTTAATCTCCCAGTAACATATTATATATATATATTATAAATTAATTGATTTAAAATATGGTTTTTTTTTGCTACACAGTTCTAACCATGTTTCAAAAATATTTTTGAAACATGGTTAGAACATAGAACTGTGTAGCGAAAAAAAAAAATATTTTAAATCAATTAATTTATAATATTAATGCTCTGTAAATTTACATTGAGCACTATTTTGTAAAAATAAAAATATCTATAAGAACACCGGATTTTATATCTTACTGTTTTATCTTTTTATTCATATATATATATATATATATATATATATATATAAAATTGTGTATTTGGCTAGCAATTCCTCTTTTATGCAAATTTCATTAAAAATTAATTAAAGTTTTTTAAATAATTTTTTCATGTCTTATAATTTTTTTTCTTTTCAGGGCATAACTTATATAAAAATTGTCGAAATGTTTTATATATCCAAGCATTTTTATTTTATTTTTAACTGAATATATGGACTGTTTTATGTAAAAAATCCATATATTCAGCTATAAGTAAAATAAAATTCATTCTTGATAATGGATAAAAGTATATATCCGAAAGCACTTGGATATATAAAACATTATGACAATTTTTATATAAGTTATGTTCTGAAAAGAAAAGAAATTATAAGAACATATGAAAAATTATCTAAAAAAACTTAACCACAGCACCTTGTTAGACGTTTTTAATGAACTTACACATACACATACATATACTTGTTATGAAGATTGTATTTAAGTATGTAACTGACAGTCACCATGTAATGTTGATTACTATGTCCACACTGTTTATATCTATAAACACTATCTCTAATATTGAGCAGTCTTTCCATAAGTATAGCAAATTTAATATAATTGCTGATACCCCTGAAGAGTGTACAGACACATCCATCTCTGAAACTCTGGAGTTAAGATGTTGAAGCTAAGTGACAAATTTTACTCATATTAATCCTACATATATAAATATTCAGGTAAAATAAGAACAAATGGAGTATAAGTCCAAGCTTATATGAAAAATAATGCTAACCCAATATATATTCACCCCAATTCTAACTACCCTCCATCTGTAATCAAACATATCCTCATCTATAGAATTTAGGATTAGCAAGAACTCATCTGACAAAGATATGCTTGATAAATACAGCGGCTTTTATAATATTGCTTTAAAAAATAGTGGTTATAAGTACATGGAAATGAAGCATAGAAAATATGATAATATTGATCTAAGGAAAAGGAATAGGAAAATCATTTGGTACTCATCCCCATTTAACCAGTTAGTCACTACTAAGTTAGACCAGAAGTTCCTCTATTTAATTGGTAAACATTTCCCTAAAAGTAACACTCTTAGTAAAATATTTAACAGAAACACAGTAAAACTAAGTTATAGATGCACCAATAATCTTGAGAAGATTAAAAAGAAGCATAATAATAAAATTTTAAACCAATTTAAAAATTTGGATATTAATACACATCCCAAGATAAATACTGTTAATAATATTAACCAATGTAATTGCAAGGATTCTAATGAATACCCATTACAAAACCAATGTTTAACCATCTCTCTTCTTTATTTAAGTACTATTTCTACAATAGAGAATCCGACTGTTGAAAAATTTTATATTGGTAATACTATGAATTCTTTTAAGACTAGGTGGTATCAACATATTTTATCCTTCACCAATTGTACTTATTGAAATAGTACATCTCTTTCTAAATACTTTTGGAATTTAAAAGAAGCAAATAAAACTCCTCAGGTAAAATGGAAATTTTTTTAAAAAAGCTAGAAAATGATCTTTAAATGAACCTTGTTTTCTATGCTTACATGAAAAATTAGAAATTATCAGATTTTCTAATAAAAACTCCTTATTAAACCAAAGAAGTGAATTGACTAAATTGTAGGCATAGCCTGCATTTATCTTGCAATATGTTTAAACTTTGAATTTGATAATACTTTTTCTTATAGTGATGAATTGTTGTGCACTTTATATGGCTTACTATTCTATTTGTATGATTCATTTTGATTTAATATTACATTTGTATTGATGTCTGTTTAGTATTATTAACATCTTATATGGATGTGTAGGTGTTTAGTTGGCGTTATTGACATGTTACATTGATTAGTTGGTATTATTAACATCTTATATGGATGCTTTTTATTTGCTGGTTGCATATTAATTTGCCAAAGTAGTCCTATATTTTTTATCTGTATTTTTTTTTTAACAGTTATTTACCAGTTTCTTAAAGGGGCCTTTTATTTATCAACTACAAAATTTTATGTAAGAATTTGACCAAGCATATAACTAGTTAGCATTATGTTAAATTACCTCCCCACTTCTTTCATTTTTACTTCTTAGGAAAGTTGAAGGGTTGAATGTCTGACTTCATACATCTTACAAAATAATGTAGCAACTTGTATCTGCCCATAAGGAAATTGTCTAGGTTTTATATGCAGACAACTTCGTGTTATGATCTATATTAAAAAAAAAATTTCTGGTGAATTTGAATTTAGTGTATGTCACATTTGATTGGTTAATCACAATACAAAGCCCACAAGTCCTTTTTTAAAAGTATTCTGCTTTTGAAATTAATCTTTCACTCACCAACTCATCCATATATTAGAGCTCAAAGTTTGGGGGAGTGTTTTCAAAGATTTGGAGTTTAGTACACCAATAATACCAAATTATCTCTCTTTCATCTTACCTCTTGATTGATTTTTTCACATTTTTGAAATTTTCCATGGATTCCCATTGAATCAAACTTCTTCTCTCCATATCCCCCACTAAGTCTGCTATAATGCCCTCTCTCTCTTTCTTTCTCCAACTAACCAGTATCTCACTACAAACTGATAACATAAACAGTTTGAAAAATCCTGCAAATTTTAAAATTAAAATTCATAGGTGAAAATGGTCATTAACTAAAGGTATCTTAATTCCAATTGTAAAGAAAATTTGCTCTGTTTAATAAAAATAAACATTGAACACTCTTTTATGAGTCAGTTTTGACATATTTCAAATTCTATGTTGTGTTAATAGGACTTGCCTGGATTATACTAACAGATTAGCTGTATATACATATATCCTTTAGTATATAATCCAAGTGGATCCTAGGAATATAAAAAATTAAAACTGATTCACAAAAAGAGATCAATATATTTATTATTACAGAGCAAATAATTAGTTAAATTTCTAATTCCAACATGAACTCAGTCTATACCAGGGTTGAATAAGACTGATAAATTTTTTATCGGTTGAAATAAGCCTATTCCTCATGAGGTAATATTTTATTTTATTGTTTACTAACTATCTATCTATCTATATATCATAATTTTTTTCATGTTTTAGAGTTCCTCCCTTGATGAAAATTGCTCAATAATTCCTTTCTTTTGTGAAAATTCTTCAATTTCTCCATTGGGAGCCAAGTACCTCCCAGTTGAGAATCACCAGTTCAACAATTATATTTTGATACTCCCAACGCCCAAAGAGATGCATTCATAGGAAGACCATATTTGGAAATAGTGGCCCAGTTTTTTTTTTTTTTTTTACAAGGTTACACTATTTGCCTTTTGCCATGACTCATTCATTTGCTTTGGACGAAATCTTCAGCACAAATCAATTTACTGCCTTTCTTGGCAACCATTCTAGGGAGAGATTGAATTCAAGCCTTGATTTACTGAAACTCCCTGCAGATAGGGGTCACCAGTGAGTTAAACAATCTTTTACACATGTCACTGGATGCCATTTTTATGTTTTTTATATATGAAACAGTCGAATAAACGGCAGTTCTAGGCAGAAAATATAGGAAGAGATACGAGATGTTTTATGATATTTTCCATTATTTTGAGATGAGTCATTATCATTCCAAGAGATTTTCAGACTACCAATTTTATTCTTGTTATTAATTCTGTTGTAAGCACAGTGTTTTGGCTGATCCATTCTATGGACTTCCCCACTTTATAATCTATAGGTATAACCCATCTATAATTATGAGATGAGACATTATCATTTTAGAATGATAATAATTGTTGCAAGAGTTGTTTGGACTGTTAACCTCATCTTCATTGCCATATTCACAACATTTCAGCCGTTGTACACTCCGGCTTTCTTCAGGTGATTGGAATTTCAAACCAAAACCTTTATTTTGTCCACTGGGGTAGATTGTTCTAGTTCCACATGCCATGCCTCTTCCGGGTGTCTGAATTATTTCTCTTTGACCAAACTCTCCAAGTTTTTCTGGTTCACCGCTGCTGTAGCCTGATATTGAACTCACAATTCTTTGGGTCTAGTCACTGGATCTAACCAACGTCTTTATCCACTGTGGGTTATTTAAAACTGAAACATTTTGGATTGTTAGAATAATTTGTTTTCTTGAATACTGCATTAACAATTTTCTTGAAAATAACAATGATTTTTCAGATACAAATCCTAATATTTAACCCATACCTGGGGGAGAGAAAGATTCATAACTTTCCTCAGAATATTTGCACATAAATGAATGTAACAAATGATCAGGAAAGAGTCTTAAAGGTCTATGGGTTTTGTTATTTCTTCACCTTTCTATACCAATAAAACCATCATCAGAATTCTGGTTGTCTGAAAGAGTGCTGCTTTCTGAAGTACCTCAGTTCAAATTACAGTCCCAGTTTTACCCAACCATTTTAGATTTTGTCTGTCACTGTTCCAAGGGTACCAACAGCAGTAACAACTTCTACTTTGCTATGCCCCAACTAAACATCCTATCTCAGGTTTTAAATTTTCATACCTTTCTTTAAGTACCCTTATGTATCCTGGTACCACTATGTCAATAATGCAAAACTGTTTGGATTTCTTCGAGACAGTAATGATGCCTGGTGATCTTGCTTCAATTAAATCATCACATTATAAGGTGAAGTCTCAGAACAGCTGTATACTCACATTTTCCACTACTGCAGGTGGATTATAATTATACTATTTTTCTGTTTTTTCCAGTTTATATTTAAAATATACCATTATTATTATTACTATCATATAATAATTGTGCTCAACCCTCTCCTCATTAGTTCATACAACTGTTATGTTCTGCCAATACCTCATAAATAATGGACTGCTCTGTTTTCATTGCATGGAAAGACAAGACATATCAGAGACACTACTTGGTTTCAGTGAAAAATAAAAAGGAGACAAAATGTTTAACATCTCCTGCTGATACCTCATAATGGACTATTCCATTTTGATCACGTGTTAAGGCATAAGACGTCAGAGACACTATTTGGTCTCAGTGAGAAAAGGGAAGATAGAAGTGTTTAATGGATGTTCCAGTGAAATGGAAAAAGTTGTCAATTTCAAATCTTTTCATTTGTACCCCCTTACTTCTTAAAATAATGGCTAGCATTCATATTTATAGTTATCATTGCAATATTTTGTTAAAGTTGTTAAGCTCAAATATTTAATGATGTGATAGGGGAATTTCTACGGATAGCTTATTGTAGAACTCACCATTAGCTTATTCAATCATTAAGTGAAGAATGAAGAATTTCAATAGGAAAACCATGAAATTTTCACAGACTAAAACTCATTACTGTTATTACTATTACCATTATTATTATTACTATTCAAAGTTTTTTCTTAATGCTTGGCTTTGTCCACTCATGGGGCCAAGTCCATCCTATGAGGGTGTGATGGGATTTATTTATGGGATAGAGTACCCCTTACTATAAGAGTACTGCTATCATAGTATTGGGTACTTTATATATATATATATATATATATATATATATATATAAAGGGTGTTCCAATAACTTGGACTGATTTTAAATGTGAATTAAGTTTAAGTGTCTAATGATTTTTCTTTTTCTTTCAGATTTGGCAGACATTTGGGCGATATTATTTTTCACACATAATTGCCATGACTTAAATAATATGATCTAACATGATCCAATAGAGAAATAAATAAATTTTCATCAATAACTGATTTATTTACTGCTGACTTTGATCCGTCTTAATGAAACACCCTTTATATATATATTATAGGTGCACAGCTGAGTGATTAGAATGTTCGCTTTCTGACCATGAGACCTGCATTTGAATCTCATCATGGTCACTTTCTGAAGAAGGCGACTTCTTGATGTTATCAGTCTGGAGGAGCAATCCCAGCATGCGGAACCTTTGGAAAGTGCTTGGGTTGATCCAAGCCTTATGACTGAAATTAGGTAGGCAGAACTCTTGGGAGCCATCGATGGCTTTGCTAGCACAAAGTCACAAGTCATCATGACCAAGGGTTTGAGTGTGATGGACTTGTTCAGATTGTTGATCACACTAGATAACGTGCTCTCCACAGCATAGTTACACTATAAACCACAGATGGGCTCTGTGGATATTGAACAAACTCAAATGTGCCTGAGCAAGGGGTCTGCAATAGGGATTAGCTAACCTCCCTAGTAGACTGGCATCCTCAGATTCAAGTGGCTGTGCCATTTACCTATATACGTATCTATAGAGATGAGAATGTTTTCTGGCTTTTTTCCAAACCTATTCATAAAGGTTGAGTATTCTTTATTCGAAATTCCAGAATCCGAAAACCTCCAAAATTCAAACGTTTTTCAGGTGTTGACATGACTTGTTACAAATGGAAAATTTCAGAAAGCACTCAGAAGTTTCCTAGATGATGTGCAGCTGTTATAAGTGACCTCATCTGCTCTGGGTGGGGTTTCCCCAGCCCTACTATGTAGGTGCCATTTCTTTTGTTAGCAATCGTCACAGCAACACCTTTGTCCATGGATGACTTACCAGGTTACGCTGACGTGCCTAACCTCTCAGCCACAAAGATTCATGGAAGATTGAAGTTTGTAAGCAGTCAGTGTAAATGACGGTTCCGTATAGGATGCAGGTTCGAATCCTGTCAAAGGATGAATATTTTCTATGAAAATTTCTCGGACATTCAGGCCGGTAAATGTTATTTAATACTGTTTATTATAAACAGAGCATTTACTTAAATACTTGTATCTATAAAAAAGAACATTAAACATAAAAATGTCTTTAATAAAATATATATATATATATATATATATATATACACACACTTTTGGAGACCCTTTGATAGAGGACTCTAGAGAAAAGAGTAAATTTAATAAAAACAGTGGCTGCTGCTGCTAGGAATGCATTACTCTTCAAATACGAATTGAGTTCTCTTAGCCATTAGTATATTTCATATAGAAAAAATGCTAAATTTTCCCTACTGTACACCGACAGCTAAGGGGTAGGATCTCTGGCTAATGCCAAATTGGTGGAGTTTTGATCCCAGATTGAAGCAGTCAGTCAGACGTCTAGCTACACTGAAAAGCTGTGATACAGCAAAACAGTCTGTCTGTGAATGACTATATATATATATATACACACACACAATTTCTGTTCCATGATATTTCTTAAGATCAGTCAATCAGTTATGTGTCACGTGTGATACATGCCTAGGTGATCATGTATCTTTTGACATATGACTGACAAGGCATTTTTTTTATTGCAGTAGGTTGCCATTTCTTTCTGCAGTAGACCAATTGCCATCCAAGGCTATAGAACCTAGTCTGTCCTGCTATTTACTCATAGCTAGTGGGAAAAGAAGAGGATTCATACCTTTCTCAAGGGTCAGTCAGTCAGTTATATGCCATGCATGATACACGCTTAAGCGATCATGCATCATTCAGTACATGACTGATGAGGCTGATTTTTTTCCCGTAGTAGGTTGCCATTTCTTTCTGCAGTAAACCAGCTGCCTTTCAAGGCTATAGAACTCAATCTTTCCAGCTATTTACCCATAGCTGGGGGGAGTAGAAGAGGATTCATACCTTTCCCAAGGGTATTAGCATGTAAGTGAATATAATGGATTTGACTGGAATTCGAACTTAGCTCTCCAATTCCTCAATCTGAGCTGCTATACATATTACTCCACCGTAAAACATTATTTCTATGTGAAATCTTAATTTCACCATTTAAAAATCTAGTGTCATTACCAGTATCTGTATGTACATTAAATTTATTAAATTTCATCTAAAACTACATTCAGGGTATATATTATTTATCTAAAACTACTTTCAGGGTATATATTATTTATCTAAAACTACCTTCAGGGTATATATTATTTATCTAAAACTATCATCAGGGTATATATTATTTATAAAACTATTATTTTATTTATCTAAAATATATTATTTATTCAAACTATCATCAGGGTATATATTATTTATCTAAAACTTTATCTAAATCTAAAACTATCTAAAACTATCATCAGGGTATATATTATTTATCTAAAACTAAATATATTTATTTATCTAAAATATTACCTTCAGGGTATATATTATTTATCTAAAACTATCATCAGGGTATATATTATTTATCTAAAACTACCTTCAGGGTATATATTATTTATCTAAAACTATCATCAGGGTATATATTATTTATCTAAAACTACTTTCAGGGTATATATTATTTATCTAAAACTATCATATTATTTATCTAAAACTATCATCAGGGTATATATTATTTATCTAAAACTACTTTCAGGGTATATATTATTTATCTAAAACTACCTTCAGGGTATATATTATTTATCTAAAACTATTATTATATTATTTATCTAAAACTATCATATATTATTTATCTAAAACTACATATATATTTTTATCTATATATTTATTTATCTAAAACTAAAATATTATTTATCCTACCTCAGGGTATATATTATTTATCTAAAACTATCATCAGGGTATATATTATTTATCTAAAACTACTTTCAGGGTATATATTATTTATCTAAAACTACCTTCAGGGTATATATTATTTATCTAAAACTATCATCAGGGTATATATTATTTATCTAAAACTACCTTCAGGGTATATATTATTTATCTAAAACTACCTTCAGGGTATATATTATTTATCTAAAACTATATATATTTTTATCTAAAAACTACCTTCAGGGTATATATTATTTATCTAAAACTATTAGGGTATATATTATTTATCTAAAACTACCTTCAGGGTATATATTATTTATCTAAAACTATCATCAGGGTATATATTATTTATCTAAAACTACTTTCAGGGTATATATTATTTATCTAAAACTACCTTCAGGGTATATATTATTTATCTAAAACTATCAGGTATATATTATTTATCTAAAACTACTTTCAGGGTATATATTATTTATCTAAAACTATCATCAGGGTATATATTATTTATCTAAAACTATCATCAGGGTATATGTTTATCTAAAACTACTTGTTTATTAAAGTGGGTATATTTATGTTATATATTGTGTTTCATTCCCAAGCTGACTTATTTTATAGACTAGAAATTTTTGCGATCCACAGTATTTAGTATTGCTGATGTTATTGCCGAGATTTACAAACTATACTTTCCATATTGTGTTTATTATATATAAAAACTTAAAGATATGCAGAAAACAATATTGCATTTTTATTAAATAAATATTTGTTATTTTAATCATTAAATGGTTTTAAAACTGTGGAAGTACTTTGTATGTTAAATAATAAAACTTTAAATTTTTCCAAAAAAATGAATGAAAATTTATTATATTAAACTATGCACCCTAGTAAAACTAACAGTATTTTGTACCCTGTTACCTATTTGCACTTCTCCCCAAAATTTGGTTTCGATCACTCAATGTATGACTATTTTAGAGTGCGGTGGACGGACTAACAGAAATCACAGAATTTTATATATAGATACTATATACAAAATCTGAAAAACAAAGCACTTCTAGTCTGAAGAATTTTAGATAAAGGATTCTCAACCTCTAATATCAGCTATGAACATGGCTACAATGATTTGAGGATTTCCATTGCATTTGATATTTTCTTGTGATTTATATTTCAGAAGCAAAAAAAAAAAAAATTGAAGCAATTGTTGATGACAGACAAAAATCAGAATCAGTTATTGAATTGCACAGTTATTGAATTTTTGATTCTGGAACAGATTGTACTGCAGAAAATCTATCATCACATCACAAAATGTTTACCAGACCGTCATATGCAATGTTGGGTTGTTGAATGTCATGAGGGGGAGAAGACCCTGTCAAAGAGGAACTGCAGTCAAGACTGCCTGTGGAAGCAAGCTTTGTTGAAAAATAAAAATATATATCAAAAAAATAAAATATAAATAAATTATTGTATATAGTTCAGTACATTCACTTATGCTCAAATACCCTTGTGAAAAGTATGAATTCATTCCCCACCCACCCAGTTTTGATTAAATAGCAGAACAGACTGGGTCCTGTAGCCTTGGGTGGCAACTAGTCTAGGAGAAGAACAACTCTGAATTCAAAACCTCCAACTGTGGCTTAAATAGCCTCACCAATCTCCAACTGGTCAAGTATGGCTACACCCCTGAAGACATGGTCAGTCAGGGTGGAGTTCCTTCAACAAGAGTGAGAAGGCTTGGAATTTGAATCTGGGTGTGTTCTAATGAACTTTCATTCCCGGTACTTATTTTTTGTTTTTTTAATAAATAATACAGGGTGTGATGGGTAAATTGTAGCCATTTTTAATTTTGTGCATGCTCATTATTTCTGATTTTGTCAACTGCACAGCATAGTAGGGTCAGTTGGGCACCGTCTGGGAGAAAAAGAGCACCATGACACAAATCACTCTACCAGAAATTTGGAAACGGCATGCTATACTTCTTGGCATTCACTTCAGAAGCTCCAATATAAATGTTTTAGAGTGTTTGGGTGTCAATCTGAGGAAAGTGCAGAGGATTCAGAAAGAGTTGCATGAGTCTAATGGTGATTATGAAGGAGTTTGGCATGATCACTAGGGATGGCGACTTAATGCCTCCATTCAACTTCCCTCAGGGTCCCAGATTCAACATGGAGGCCTACATCAAGTACCTTGAGAAGGTAGTGCTGCCCTGGGTCAAGAGGGTGGCTGCTGGAAGATCCTATGTCTGGCAACAAGATTCTGCACCATGCCACAAAAGCAAGAGAACACAGTCATGTCTGTCAAATTATTTCTGCAACCACATCACCCCTCACATCTGGCCACCTAACTCTCCAGACTGCAACCACCTTGGTTATTATGTATAGGGAGCAGATGAGTGAGAGACCAACAAAATTCCATGTAACACCAAAGATGAACTGAAGGCAAGGGTTATGGCAGAATTCACAACTTAAACAAGGAGACCGTCCAGAAGAGTTGCAGGAAATTCTGAAGTTGTCTGGAGGTTGTGGTTGAAGCCAATGGTGATTTTATTGAATAAATTTAATCTTTAGTATTTCAATATATTTTTGTATAATTTTTGTAAATATATCTGTTAAAATGAGATGGCAGTGTTATTTTCATTTTGCATAATTTAGAAGACAATTTATCCATCACTCCCTGTATATATATATATATATATATATATATATATATATATATATATATATATATATATATATATATATGAAGAAATTTTGAAAAAACAAACAAAAAAAAATTTTCAGTTATCTGTTCGGAATAAGACTTGTGTTTTTATGTCCATCGTATTTGTCATATTGAACTGAATTGTATTTTGATGAATATTGTCTTGAAAAAGGTTTAATAAACCGAAACGTCAGACGTCGACATTTCTTTCATTTAACTACATTTAAGGATTTTTGTTTGTTTTTTCAAAATTTCTTCATTCTGTCGGATTTATATCCATTTACACTTGCTTATATATATATATATAAGTGTACATAGAAGTCAACACTTAGAAGCGACAGTCTGTTTCATGCTAGACGTAATCGTCAGGCCACGACTGCATCTAGCATGAAACAGATTGTTGCCTCTAAGTTTTGACTTCTATGTTCACTTTTATATTTACACACGCTCTATCTCTGATATTGAGCACTTTAACCCATAAATATAGCACACTTTAAGACTATATTTCTTCATATATATATATATATATATATATATATATATATTCTCTTGGCATATCATTAAAAATGTTAAGCCTAAAACTTTACCCCATCTATAATATAAATAGGAAAAAATGATTTTCATAAAGAAATATTTGGACATTCAGAAGGAAAGAGTTTGGCAAGAAAGTTGTAAAATGTCTGATTTTTCCGATGTTGAAAAGAAATATAATTTTTTGTTTTCCATCTGTTGCGTGTCTCTAAAATTAGCAATTCATATCTTTTTTGATGCAGTAGTGAATTTAATGAAGCCAAATTTCAGTTGATAATGTAATTCATCTTCATTTCAAACAAATCTAAAACTTCAGTCGCAGTAATATTGAAAACCTGTGTGATTTCATCCAATGTTTTTGTTCAGATTAATTCAGAGGCAATACAAAATAAAAAAAAGGTCTAAAAATAATTGTCATAAAATTCATTTGTGATGCTGTTTCACGCTGGAATGAATTTCCATTTTTGTAATTCATTTGATAAGAATTCTGAATAAATGCAAAATTCTGATTAAAATAACAAAATAAAAGAAAGAGAAATTGAAATAGTTCTTCCCCAAGTTCAGTTTTTAATATATTGTGAAAATATGTTCAGGTTTTTCCCTGACTGGTCTGCTTTTGATGCATGTTATGGTTTGATTTGTATTTGTGTTGGTGTGGACAAAAATGTATATTCAACAAAGAAATTGAGGGTTAGATATTACACAGAGGCAAAAGTCTGAAATATTGAATTCTTTTCTTGAGAAAGACAAGAATTCCAATCAGGTTTCTTTAATCAAGATGTTGACATTCCACACTACTTCAAACAAAAGGTTAGGAAGGAAATCCCTGTCAATATTGGAAAGAGTAATAACAGTTACTGGATTTTCCTGAAAAATTATTTTAAAATAAAGATTTTATGAATTTCAACTGAAAGCAGCACTGTCAATGAATGCTAAATGTTTCTTTATAAAGAATTGGGTAATTTTACCATTATCATTAGACTACTTCAAACACTGACCCTCACAGGTAAGACCTGTCATCTTGCATACACTGCAACAAACTTTCTTCATTCCCTTCGTATTCAATTAGTAAGAAATAAGTTCCGTTAGAGCAGCTTCTTCCTAACAAGAGTGATTTTGTGGAAGTAACAATCTGGTAAATTTGCTTTTTAACGCCCAAATGCTCGCACACTAAATACCTCTTAAAATTTTCCCAAATCGTCATAATTCCATGTAAATGTTCATGCTGAGCTCAAATTAACAATTAAATTATGAAGAAACCTAGCATTTTTGGAGTTATCGACAAGAAAAAAATCAAACTTCTTGTTGGTCATTCATCCCTCATTACTGCCATAATGTTCACTAATTCAATGCCGAGTACATCCGGTGGTGCAAACTTAAATTTGGGCCTATTTACTTCCTTTACATAAGTTTGTTTCCGAAATCAATACACACTACCATAAAGCAGTGTAATTTTTTTTTTTTGGATTTCAGCACTCTCTTCTTTGTTTCTAATGCAATTTTCCTGTTTCTTAATACTTTGCTTAACTTTTGGTAGGTATTTTTTGCTATCCTGATGCACTTTCGGATTTCAGTGTCACACTTTCCATTCTCTATTAAAACACTTTGTAGATATTTAAATTTTTTGTACTTGCTTGATTTTGGTTTCTCCAATTTGTAATTTATATGTCGGACTGTTCCTTTTGCTGAGAGACAAATTCTATTGTCTTACAATTTATGCTTAGTCCTTTCTTCTTACTTTCCTTTACTATCTTTTGTAGGAGATCCTGCATTTTCCTGTGCCGACTATCAACACTGTGTCCTTTGTATATCTAATGTTAAGATTGTGGTTGCCAATAATGAATACTAGTAGGACTTCTAATTCATTCAGGATCACCTCATTGTAAAGATTGAATAAGTCTGGCGAGAAGACACATCCTTGTCTTATGCCCATTTTATTTTTGTATATTTACTGAATTCATTCTCTGTCCATATGCAGGCAGTCTGCTCCAAGCATAGGTTCTGGATTATTCTAATATTTTTCTAGCAGTTTCTAGTTTTTACCTAGCAGTTTAAACAGTTCTTTGTGACATACCTTATCAAATGCATTTGTATAATCTATAAAACATAATTATACATCCTTTTGCATTTGTATTACTGTTGTAGCATACCTGCGGACGATAATGGGTATGTCCCCATTCACATAAGTACAGTAGTAAATACTGTATGTTTGTCTGCAGTTGAAGATTCGTCTCCAGCTGTGCTGGTCAAACTCTTGCCTCCGGGCATAGAGGATCCTCAGATGAGACTACGTGAAAGGGCAGTGTCTTGTCTTGGGAAACAGCTAGCCAACCCCGTTTTATACAGTGTCTGTGGGGAATTTTTGACCGAGTCTATGGGCTTGGATAACCCACATTAAATTCAGCCTTGTGCCACATTTGACCATGTGGGGAAGTTGGTAGATATTCACTTGACTCACTTCTAGCAGTTGACTATGTCTTCTATGCGCCACTGGCAAATCTTATATGTGTTGTTCTTGTCCTAAGTATTATCATCCATTACCAACCTTCGTTTGACTATTCTATTCAGTAACTTTCTCTAGGTTACTAAAATTACTTTTTCTGATATCATTCTGAGCATAAAAATGTAATAAAAAATTATTACTTGATTCTAGTGCAATACTGCCACCTCCTATGAGCTATCTTTTTCTATACACCACCTGTCCATAGTTCAATACATTGTTATTTCTAGAACACAAACTTAAAATGTGTTCCGTTTAGACCAAAAATAATCAGACTAAACCTCATCTATTATTCAAACCTGACAATTTCAATATATGCAAATGATGCACAAAAAATGTCTTTTTTACTATTTAAATCTCGGATTGCATGCTCACATAGTTTACATAATCGATTATCAATAACATTGGAAATTTCAACAGAAGGACTCCAGTGACTGATTTAGGTGTAAATTGTCTTCTTAGGCTAATTTTATTTTTTTCTAAATTATATAAATAACAAAAAGCTGAATAATAAAGAGCAAAAACCATTAAAATCAGAAAACTGTGAATAGAAATTTTGCCAAAAAAAAAAAAAAAAAAAAAAAATGTAGTTTTTAAAAACTTTGAAAGTGTTAGAATTAAATATTTACACCATTATGAGTTCAAATTCTTTTTTTTCATTTTGAGATGCACTGAACTGTCAAAACTTTAGACACTCTCTGACCCATAATATTTGCTACAGAGGTTGCATAAATTAGTACATTCTCACTTATGTGCTAATACCCTTGGGAAAGGCATGAATCCTCTCCTTCTCCCCCCCAGCTATGGGTAAATAGCAGGACACACTGGGTCAGTGGCGTAGCTAGAGTAAACGTCACCCGGGGCGGTCCACTCAAATGTCACCCCAATGACCCCGATTCACCCTATGCTGAATGGTTAGCTGTAGCTAAATTTTCATACATGCTCTACCTCTACTTTACTCTACTGACTGGTACGTTACTGTTTACAAGTATGATCCAAGACAAAATCCAATACCACAAAATAATCAGTTCAAATCAAAAGCTGAAAACATTGCTATTTTTCCTACTCACAAATTTCCCGACAATTTATTAGAAAATTTCTGACGGGGGGACAAAACTGGGGGGTCATATGCCAGCCTGAGAAACCCTGTGTCTCCACCACTGTTTTCAGACTATTTTTGGCACCTTAGCCTGGTTGAAAAATTTTGTTGGGGGTGACATTGTGTTACCCCTCCTGTGCTGGCACCCAGGGCGGTCCGTCCCCCTCGCCCCCCCTCCTAGCTATGCCACTGCACTGGGTTCTATAGCCTTAAATGACAACTGGTCTATCACAGAAAGAAATGGCAACCTACTGCGGAAAAAATCTGCCTCATCAGTCATGTATCGAAAGATACATGATTGCCTAAGCATGTATCATGTATGGCACATAACTGACTGATCTTAAGAAATACCATGGAACAGAAACTGTATATATATTTATATATATATATGTAATCCACAGACTATTTTGATGTATCACAGCTTTTCAGTGTGGCTAGACGTCTGACTGCTTCAAGTCGGAATCAAAACTCCACTGATTTGGCATTAGCCAGAGATCCTAACCCTAAGCTGTTGGTGCACAGTGGAGAGAAAGGGAAAATTTAGCATTTTTTCTATACGAAATACACCAGTTGCTAAGAGAACTCAATTTGTATTTGAAGAGTAATGCATTCATAGCAGCAGCCACTGTTTTTATTATATTTACTCTTTTCTCTAGAGAGCTCTACCAAAGGGTTTCCAAGAGTACATATATATATATATATATATATTTTTGCAATGATTTACAAGGCTCATGAGCCTCTTGATGTAAAGGGCTTCAAAGTAACCTGTCTCATATGAGTTGGTACATTTAGCATACGAAACATGTATACAAATATTATAAGACAGAGGTTGTATACTATAATGTACTCCCTCTGTTCCATAATATTTTGTATATTTGTAAATGAAATGTGTATGCAAATGTTGCAAATCTTATACAACAGAGGTTGCACAATATAATGTACCCTGTGTCCCATAATAGTTGTTACATTTAGTATATGAAATATGTATGCAAATGTAACAATATTATGGGACAGTGATTGTGTAACAATATAATGAACTTCTCTGTCTCATAATAGTTGGTACATTTAGTGTATCAAATATATAGGCAAATGTAACAAATATTATGGGACAGAGGTTTTAGAATATAATATACACCCTCTGTGCTAATATTAATAACTATTAAGTTAGAACATTTAGAGTGTAATAAGATAGTCTTTAGGTATGTATATGAAAGAAGTTTTGAAATAAATAGCTAAAAAAACTTATTATATGCCCTTATATATAATAAAATTATATGCCCTTATATATAATAAAATTATAAGCCTTTATATATAATAAAATTATATGCCTTTATATATAATAAAATTATATGCCCTTATATATAATAAAATTATATGCCTTTATATATAATAAAATTACTAAGGTTATTTTGAAGGCATGCATGGTCTTTAGACATGTACAAAAAATAAGATTTAGAGAAAAGGTCAGAAAAAATGAAAATACTTTTGATACACTTTTTTTTAATCAATTCACCCAAACAAGTCAATAAGGCCACTAAGATGCAATGGGCAACCGAGATGTGAGAGAATATAAGAAAATAAAAACACTATTAAACAAAGAGAATAATAAAAGAACAAGAATTATGAAGGCAGAAGATTATGATTGACATTGCATTTAAATTTTTAAGCATCAAAGTTGACTGAGAAGCAAGAAACCAGAAGAGAATTCCACAAGTGAGAAGTGAGAGAGAAGAAACGGTTAGCATTGAACTTATGGTTACATCTAACCATTTCAACTGTGAAAAGATGAGACCTTATCTGCCAATCTAGTACTGCACTTAAATTCATAAAGTCTAGATAACCTAGAGGAAAGTGCATCAGAAAAATTACCATGAAAGTATTTATAGAAAAGGCACAGGGAAACTATGTTACAATGGTGGGATAGTGATTGAAGCCGATGCTATGTCAGGACCAATAATGTTGCAGATTATTCTTTGTATTTTATCAAGAATCTCTAAATACACAGCAGAAGCCCTAGATGTGGTAGCAATATTCAAAACATAGACAAATGGTAAACTTATAAATAGGTACAACTGAATATATAATTATAACAGAATTCATAAGTTATTTCGTTTTTTTTTTTTTTGCATATATAATTTAAGATAAGATAAATATTGTGGATTTTCTTGAAATTCTACCATAGAGCAATAGCCTGGAATTCACTACTCATGAATTTATTCCTCTTTAGATGCTCCAAAATTCTGACCTTGTGCCAAGATTATCTATCAAGTACTGCTGAGCAAATCACATTAATTCAAGTAAAACAATTTTTTTCCAATACTGAATTTACCAAACTGTGTCCATTACTATCAATAAACAGTAAAAAGTCCACACCAGCTGTGTTTTTTTTTTATTAGATATACCAAGAAAATATATATATGGCATAGCTCTATTTTTGCGACTAATGTTTGTTTAAGAATTGACCACCAAAAATGTTTTTCTTCTTTCGATAATGTTTTCTATCAGATCCAGATCACTGTCAGTTTGTCCTTTGTGATTTTTAATGTAAAATCTACAATTCATGTAATAAAAAGCTATGATATTCACACTTGAGGAGATTAGATAATAAAATTCTACCAGAGACAGGCCTCAGACAAATTTATATATAAATATATATCAATATAAATAAATATACATATACCTACGTTTGGAGTGCGACTTAAGTTTCATTGTTCTAATATCTAGTTATTTGATTTACCTAGATATATATATATATATATATATATATATATATATATATATATATATATATATATATATATATATATATATATATATATATATATATATATATATACATATATATATATATATATATATATATATATATATATATATATATATATATATATATATATATATATATATATATATATATATATATATATATATATATATATATATATATATATATATATATATATATATATATATATATATATATATATATATATATATACACATATATATATATACACATATAATATATATATATATACACATAATATATATATATATATATATATATAAAACCTAAAGAGCCAGGAACAACCTACCTAGGTCTCACCTAAATGTATCTTCAGGGCAAGATCCATTTAGGTGAAACCTAGCTAGGTTGTTCATGGCTCGTAAGGGTTTATTATATTTATCTTCTTATCTTAAATGTTGCCTAATAGCGCAGCTTTTAAGCTAGCTTAAAATTTTAGCAGCAATTTTAGATACAAAAGGAAAATAAGAGTTACTCCCCTTACACCATGAAAGCAACGATAATGGCTAGTATAATATATTAATATATATTTTTAACCTCACATAATCTGACAACCCTGATTCTGAGCTCGATGAAAATTGCTCCTAACTTTTCTAGGATTTTTGAATGAGCTATGAATCATTGAAATCGGACTAGTGGAAGCGAAGGAGTTGCTTGAACACACACATACACACACGTACTTTATATATAAGATTTAATTTAACCATGGCCAGTCACTCTACATATCTAACTGCATAAACTCACTGACCTTCATCTTTATAATATGAAATATGCAATTTGTACTCAAAAAACTTAATTTTACAGGATTTATCCACTCAGGAGACTTGATAATTAAGGTTTAAGATAAATGAATATCGCTCTCACTTATACATATATATATATATATATATATATATATATATATATATATATATATATATATATATACACATACATACATATGTGTGTGTGGGAACACTAGTTTAAGCATTTATTTATTAATAGGATGTTGGACCTCCATTAGCTTCTAATTATTCTAATTATTTTACCTGAAGATAAGTAAACACTTAATTAGTTGTAAAAGCAAGGTAGAGGATTAAGGTGCTGAGCTTTTATGTCCGTGTGATGTTTAAAAATACCTGTAAATGTTGGGATTGAAAAAATTGCTATTTTTGCAAGCTGTTCACATTATTTTGTATAAACCCTATATATATATATATATATATATATATATATATATATATATATATATATATATATATATATATATATTACATTAGAACATATTTAAAAACTGCTACATAAACGCACTCATGCTTTGATAAACCAGAATGTTGTAGAATTGTTCTCAGCAATACATATTGCTTATCAGTAAGCTTTAATATACTCTACATATCTACCACTTCGTCCCCAGCCCCTCAACCTCCTGCATCTTCCTCTTTGGATTGATGTGTCTACTCGGTCCGAACTGAATTTAGGAGTAACTGGCCATACGCTCCCTGAGTACCCGTAGATTATTTTGACCAGTCAACTGGTCAAGTCCTGCTCGCTGCCCACGTTGTATTAGTTTTTAGATCCAGCGGGGTTGTCCATACATTCACGGTCGACTGGGGATGTGGACATGGCTGTGAGAGTTGGCACCAGGAAATTTAGAATGTGGCAAAATAAAACAAGAAATAATATCTGCAGAAGCCAGACAACAATGGGGGAAATATTGACGTCTTTTATATAAGAAGATAACATAAGAACAGAGGTTACAGGGAGAATAAAAACATTTAACATAAATGAGAAAAGAAAAAGACAAAATGCATCCAGTGAATTCCCAACAGAGAGACGCGGATTGAATTACCTGGAGTAGGTTTATGACTAATAGTCCAGTCTCATACAGACTTCTCAGAACAGGGGACAGTCTTCCATCTCTCCTGTAGCACAGCAACCCGTAATGGTTGCCTGCGGGTGCTCACGCACGTGTCAACGATGTGCTGACCGATCGCAGTCTCTTCCGTCTCGCCTGACCGTCTGCCTCTTCCTCAGCATAACTATGTGTTTATATAGATAAATCTGGTTGATTATGAATTGACCCTTGGCCGGCACACGATTATCATGAGTGCCAAAAACTATCCCTTCTCGCTTCACCAAAATTATACTTTGGGCTATCTAAACATTGATTCAATCTTTTGATCAAAACAAATACTGTTAAACAAAACCAAGTATCTCGCCCATCCCCATTGTTTACTAGTGACCCAGGTTTAAAATATCGCCTCCTGCCCTGAGATCATATTTCTCATCGGTAAACATACATCTTAACCTGAATTGTACTAAACACCATTTCCACTTCCAGTCAATAAAAGTTATATTTGCGTGTGTGCATTCATGTGGGTGTATATGTGTATACCTCTCTCTGTTACACATATCAGCAGAGTTCTTCTTAATATATGTGTTCAAAACAGATCCATTAATGGGAGAGATGGATCACATCCAGTAGGGATTTTAGTTATGACAGGATGGAGAGGGAAGTTAAGGTTTATGTATTTTTATACTTCCATCTATGTATCTTGGTTTGTAGTCACCAATTATTTTGGGAAGTTTGAAGTTGTCTTGTTCTGCTTTGTTGGTTGTAATCAGTTTATTGATTTTCATTTTCAGTTGGTTAATAGGATTTTTGCTGACTTTTCTAAATTTAGTGTGGTCATTGAGTATTTGTTGTAATTTTGGATTATAATCAGATTTATTTAATACAACAAAGATAAAAATCAGTGCCAAGGAACTACATAATGATACTTGTATAACTTTAAAAAAAAGCAGATAAAACAAATATCATTAATATCTTGTTTACAAAAAAAAAAATTACAAATATCAGTTACATTAATTCTGAGCAGTTTACCCCTGAAGATGATCTTGAATAAGATTGAAAGTACTTGGGAAAATAAAAATTAAAATAAAAGAAAAGAAAAAACTATGGCATCTTCCTTAATAAATTTAATATCAACATTAAGAAGTTGGAAAGAGAATTTGAGAGGATTAATATATATGTATATGTGTGTGTGTGTGTGTGTGAATTATGTAAAAAAATTGTATAACAAAGAGGAAAAAGTTTACTTGTGATGCGTTTCGTCCTTCAGGACTTCATTGAACTAAATTTGTTTTGTAGGTAGTACTACACATGCACACAACAGAGGGGTGCTGGGAATTTTAGAATTATTTTTTTTATCAGCCAAATTTATTTAGAGTCTTTTTTTTTTTTGTCACCACTTTTGTAAGTAGGTATTCCACACCGTGATATTAGAAGATTTGCCAGAAATGGTGAAATATTGTAAGAGCCAGGCAGCAAGGTCATCTACATTGCATTTTCACCCTGGCTCTTACATCATTTCACCATTCATCACAAATCTTTTGATATCACAGTGTTGAATTTACAAAAGTGGTGGAAAGAAATGAAAAAAAAATCTAAATTCAGCTAGACAAAAAAAAATTCTAAAATTCCCAGCATCCCTCTGTCATGCACATGCGTGGTCCTACCTGCATAAAAAAATTTAGTCCAATGAAGTCCTGAAGGATAAAACATATTACAAGTAAACTTTTTCCACATTATTATACAATTTCCCCAATACTGTTCTTGATGTCTGAAAATATGTCATTTTTATATATATATATATATATATATATATATATATATATATATATATATATATATAAGTTTTTACTGACTACTATAGTTTTACTAGTTTGATTCATCTTATTATTTGACTCATGCTTATTGCCTGATGTGACAAATTAACAAAAATTTACTATTGCGTAAACAACTATTTTACATCTTAATTCAAGGACACATGGCACAGTGGATAAAGGTGTTAGTTAGATCCAGTGACAGGACCCAAAGAGTGTGAGTAGTGACAGGAACCAAAGAGGGTGAGTTCAATACCCGTTTAAGGCAGTGGAGAACTTGGAGAGGGAAATTAACAGGAGATAACTAACAACTGACATCCATTAAACATGGCACGTGGAACTAGAACAGTCTACCCCAGTGAGTGAAATAAAGGGTTCAGTTTGACATTCCAACCACCTGAAGAAGGCCGGAGCATATAACGGCTGAAACGTTGTAATAAATATGGCGACAAAGATGAGGACAATAGTTCGAATAATGTAAATAATGTACATAATACCTCATCACAGAAATATAGACAGATACTGTTCTTGATGTCTGAAAATATATATCGTTTTTCATATATATATATATATATATATATATATATATATAATTATTTATTTAAAAATATGATTCCAACTCATGACATAAGAGGTCTTATGTTTCAAAACAAAAGCCGAAAATTTCAATATAATTATATGAATTAAATTGAGTTAAAGTACCAAGCTCTGTTCCATCTTCAAGCGGAATTTTTTTTTGAATAACGTATTTCTGAAATTTACGTGTTTTAATAATTGAAATCAAAATTTCCATGGTAACAGCTAGAGCGAATTGTTTAAATTGGGTAGGCATGTGTTGGATGTTAATAATAAGTATCAGTATAGAGTTACTTTCATAGATTTCAAGTCAGGGTAAGGTGGGGGTGTCTAAATTTGAAACGGAAGATGTTTTAGCCTAGTCTGGTTTACGTGTCTATGGAGATTTTTTTTTTTTTTTTTTTTAATGAAAGGGATTTGTGCATATAAAAAAACTGCCGTAATATTTGTTTTTTGATGACTTCATAAAGGGTTATCTTTTTTGTAGGGTATTTAAACTATTTATTTGGGCTATGGATTATAAAAGTTATTATATTGTATGTTTGTTTTTAGCTAATTATGTCACGAGTTGGAATCATATTTTTAAATAAATAATTATATTTATGCTCCACTTTTGTATCGAGCACTATTTTTTAAAAATAATAACTAAAATACTAAGGAACTTTGGATTATTTACCTAACCAGTTCTTTCCTATTTTCTATATATTTTCACACACACACACATATATATATATATATATATATAAATTGCTTACTGACTACTATAGTTTTACCAGTTTGACTCATCTGAATGCTTATTGCCTGATAAGCAACTATTTTACATCTTCATTCAGGTTCTATATTGCTCTGTTCATCTTTCAGTATTTTTGTTGCTGAAATCTTTTGAGGAAATAGTAAGACTTGCTATTATGCTCTTTGAAATATGTCTTTATATCTGTGTTTTCTAATGTTGGACACACACCTCCATGGTGTGTGCATGTGGGGGGGGGGCAATTCAAGAAACAGTGAATGTTTTTTAGTCTGTCTGTGTGAGTAAGAGTGTATGTGCAAGTTAATACACACAGTACATATAATGTATGCATACATAAGTACTGGATATAATATATATGTTATACCTGACGTACCTGTTCTATTATTAATAGACTCTCCCACACATAATAAGTAGTAGTAGCAGTAGTAGTGGTGGCCAGTTGGGCTCAGTGGTGTTGAGCGAGTCAGTCGATATCGGACATTGAAGTACCAACCATCACAACTAGATTGCTGCATCATTAACTCTTATTTCAAGTTCCTAACGTTTTGTACGTCGAACCTAATTTAGGACCGACTTATTGAAATACAAGCCTCCACTTTGAAAACTACTCTACAACAATATATATATTTATATTAGTAACACAATATTTTTTATAAATATTGTAAAATTCTAAAATTGAATGATAATACTACTTCATATAGGCAGTCACAAGTTCTCAAGGAAAGTTAATGACCTTGTATGAATATAGAAGGCACATATCTCCCTTTGGTGGAGATAAGTCATGTGGGTCACATGATAGCCACTTAGTGATATTACTCCATACAGTGACCAAAGCAGTAGAAAAATTTAGTTTGTTTACAGCAGCTAAAACTAGAGATTGCTTTTTTTTTAACCTGGGCTAAGGGGCTCAGTCTAAAGCTGAATCTGCCTCCCCGGGAACTTACAAGCACATGGTGCTGTTTCCCTTTGGGAATATACTTTTCCTGGATATAGAAAATAACTCCAGCTTGCAATACTCAATTAGGGAAAACTCAAGACTCACTGTTTCCCATTCATGGAATACCTCCTCAGCTGGGATATATATGAATCTGGCTCATTTGAATCTAAAGTCCTAAATATGGCTTCTCCAGATACAGGAGTATCTCCATATTATATGTAAAAACCTTCTTTCTTGTTTCTCCTTATACTCTGTTTCGCTCTGTAGATATAGGTGATATATTATTCTCTGCATGGGATGTATATATATGCATAGTTTTGTTTATGTCTTAGTGATATAAAAGACTCTCTTAGAACAAATCATGTTTCTCATTCCTTTTCCTTTCAGCCATTCTGTTCTGTCCTTGAAGTTCGTTGTTATTATGTCATGGATATAATAAATCTTCATAATGGAAGAAATACAAATGGGAGAATAAATCTTTCTTCCGTAGCTCTCCTTCATAACAGCATTTCATGCTTCCTCTACATGAATAGGAGTTCACTTTTTGAATAATAAGAATTATATGTTACAAAGTGGGGGTCATCAAGATATTAGAGACGCTAAGGTGGGGCATGTCCAAAAAAAAATGGTTGGGAACTACTAATCTATACTCATCACAATTGTGTAGTGTTTACACGTGTTATGGTCCGGTTCCTTGTACCACGGTGATAGTCCAAGGTAGAACCAATAAAGAAGAACTCGAACACGTATATGGAATAACACAGATATATTACAAACAGGAATATATACAGAGAAGTAGAAAGTGTTAGTACGAACAATCAGGTTTAGTAGGGAGAACAATGTAGTCTCGACCAGTATCACTATTCCAATGTCTTGTAGTAATTGTCTGAATGCGACTCTGTTTTGGACTGCATCCGACTCGACTGACTAACTCGCTCGCTCTGACTGACTCGCTCGCTCTGACTGACTGACACACTCCTGACGGACTTCTGACAGTCCTCACTCCAGACTTCAGACTGAACTCTCTGCTTCCTCTTGAGGTGCAGTATTTATTATATATGGAATAGTCCATTATGTTATTATGGGTAAGGTCCCATAACAACATGTTTATTCTTATAATATATCTCATGTATCAAAAGCAAACAACATTCAGATGTAAAAGCTACTCATTTGGCTTACAGAGGGAGGGCTGTGGAGACTTATTATATATTGTCTCTAAGACTTGAGTGAAAATCTGAATGCACCTGAATATGTATTTTAGACATAAGTTACATATAAGTATTAAGTAAAAAGAACTTAGTTTCTTGTAAAGTCACGATTTGTGGACAATTAGTGAGTAAAGATCTGGTAAACATGCTCACAAACCATTAACACTCCTTCCAAGATGCTTATACACAAGCTTCTCTTCGGTAAATTTGTAAAAGAATTGTAAGTACAGTTGGGAGCTGTAATATTAATAAGACACTATTGTAACTTGATCTACAAGTTGGACAGAGCAAATAGTCGAGTTCATAGCAACAAGAGGTAGTTGAACAAGAGGTGAGGCTGGTCAAGCTGACTGACCAGCCAACAGGTCAATGCAGTTGTTTACTTGTGATTACTGGGCTGGTCTTAATTCATGCAAAGCGCAGGCATAAAAAGTATGACCTGGAAAAAAAACTCTAAGGGAAAGCACACCTCTCTCTTCAGCACTGAAGAGAAATTTTTTCAATACAACCATTTTATTTACCACTGATTTTACAGACTTTAGACAACTACGTTCTGGATTAACGTGATCATAATTCATTTTCTTACATTTTCAAAGATATATCTTGGACAATATTTCTTCCAAAATGAACTTTGGACAATTTCTGATGGAATTTCTTCCTTATCTGAGAATGATTATTCATAATTTGTAGAAGTTGATTAAGGAAATTAATCAAAACAGAAAGTCTGATGTAGCTTATATATATATATATATATACATATATTATAAATTAATTGATTTAAAATATTGTTTTTTTTCGCTTCACAGTTCTAAACATGTTTCAAAAATGGAAGCTGAAAGCTCTGAATTTAATTTTGTAATTAAATTAAAGACATTAATTAATACTCTGTAAATTTACATTGAGCACTATTTTGTAAAAATAAAAATATCTATAAGAACACCAGATTATATATCTTACTGTTCTTTCTTTTTTTTTTATATATATATATATATATATATATATATATATGTGTGTGTGTATATATATATATATATATATATATATATATATATATGTCTGTGTGTGTGTGTGTGTGTGAGAGAAATAAAATATAATCAATGGACGCTTAAGGTTGTCTGTTTCCTAATTAAATTAATTTATAT
>CAHIKZ030001434.1:570000-604351 GCA_903632075.3 Acanthosepion pharaonis | reverse complement strand
TCTTCTTCTTCTTGTCCCTTCAGTGCTTCTTCTTCTTCTTCTTCTTTCTTCTTCTTCTTCTCCTTCTTCTTCTTCTTCTTCTTCTATGTGCCGTCTCCATGCAGGGAAAATTCGATAATCAATTATGTTTTGTGGAGCTCTTAATAAGGTTCATTTTTTTCCTGATATTCCCCCTAATCTCTGTGCTGCCAATCATTAACAAAACCTCGTTAGGTAGAATCTTCTTTTCTATTCTCTCTCCTTTTTACCTTCAATATTTCCTGCAAGATAAAATTCTTAATTTTCTAAGTTTATGTGTCTATTGTGTTTCCATTTGCCATAAATATTTTCGTTACTCACATATTCAGTGCATCGTTTCCTCAGTATCATTCTGTAGAATAACATGTGTCAAGTCGCCTTTACATTTGCGTATCCAGCATTCACTGTCATTTTGGAGGATCGATATTACATAGCGGTAAAGCTGTTTTATGGAGAAATTGTCTTAATTCTTAAGATTTTGTTTACCTTTTCAAAGGCATCTTTCGATATTCCTGCACACCTTCGGATTTGGGCTTAACAATTTCCGCCATCTTTTAAAACACTACCTAGATATTTAATATTTTATTCAATTTATTTGTATCCCATTTATTTTTCTTCATTCTAACCGTAGGGCATCCCTAATTTATCACATTATTATAATTTGCCAACATTATCGCCGTTCATCTTCAAAAAAATGTCAATTGGATTGAAACTTTGAATTTCATCAGGTCATCTCATGATTGAATTTTCAGTTTCGAATAATTATTTACTGCTTTGAACGTATGTCCGTTGTAGTTTCTTACGTAAAGATGACATGAGAAAAAGGATATAATCCTAGAGAAGGAATAACATCTTCAGTGATATTTGAAATAGCAATATTTCTCATGTATCCGAGTTGGTGGTCCAGTTAGCATACCATGAAGAAAAGAAAATCCACATACCAGCACTCAAACTGCCCCCGCGTTTAACTGATTTTTTTCACATATTTTTCGACGCAATCTATTATATTTACGCAGTGTGACACTATGCGTGTCGTCAGAGCCAAATAAATTAAATGTACCTTAATTACTATATTGGTTTCAGACAAGGAGCATGTAGCTTTTTCAGTTCTTCTAGCTGATGAGGGATTTGACGTTCAGTGACAATGTAAATATTTAATATTGAAAGTTAAGTTCTTTCTGTATTAGCAAAAAATCATTCCCGTGTTATTGTCTGAAAGCCCAATAACTGAATGATGCATTAATGATGCACCGCTTTGACAGCCGGATAATTCAGAAATATTTGCTGACATGGCAATATCACACCTATTTTTACAAATAAATAAGCGCATATAAATGCCAAATGTAATGTCGTACAGTTTTTAATATCCTTGCACCACCTGCACAACCATTGTAAACACAGCGAAGCTTTAATTATTGACATTATTATTGTTGTTCATAATGACGGTCGTCTTCGAGTATAGAATCCAGAAGTTAGCAGTGAATATTTCGAAGACAGTAGGAAAGCGTTGTTCAGGTTAGCAGTGGATATTTCGATAAAAGTAGAGCATAGTTCATCCTTCTGGTTCTCTTCGCATCACAAACTGGACTGGACATTCGGGTAGAGTGAACAAAAATGGCCGCCTTTATACACGACGGATTGAATGTTCTACGTCTTCTGATTGGTTAACCTTCTATTGGTGGACTATAAAGGGAGTTAAGTCATTTGAGCTAACTCACTAGTAACACATTATACACAAAAAACTACAACAATTATTATTATAGGTTTCGCCAGGGTTACATACGGTGGCGGGTTTAGGGTTTTCCGTCTCATAAAATGGCTGCTAACTTTTGATTTCTTCCTAGCTATGGCTGAAATAGCAGGGCAGTAAAACATTTTGCAACTAACATAGGAGAAGGAAAACTGTGAATAAAAAACCGTGTGTAGTCTTGGTGGATCACATAATATTTTTATGGTATGAATTAGAAGATTGAATTCTTTAATCAGCACACACACAGACGCACAAAGAATAAGATTTAGCCTGCGCCCAATTGAGTGGGTCACACATACCTGTTTTAGGAAATTATCACACTTAGTAATTTATCTGTACATTTGATACATGCAGCATAGTGTGTTGAGTTGAGTTGAATTGGAACTCGTTTTTTGGCGCGATTTCCTTTAATTAACGGTAACAAGCGAAAAAACATGTTACTTGCTTAAGACTCGGATTCCAATCAATAACTTTCGTTATTTTCCCGCTGGAAGTTTCACGTGAGAATCTATTTTTAGATCTCACTTGGAACTGTTACCCTTTTTGACTTAATTTTAGTCAGCTATTACATGTAATATTTTCTAGTAAGGTGGAAAGAGAGGAGTCACTAAATATAAAACGTGTGGTTCTGGATTTTTGATGCGTAAGCACAAGACAATATGGAAGTCAAAATATACAATATATAAACATTACTCCAAACGTTATTATATTAAACACACCGTATTTGAAACAGAAGCCAATATTTTATTTATTCAACAGTGTGTATTGCTTCTGTAGATCTGTGCTTTCGAGAAATAGAAGTAGAATGACTTCGTCCGCCATTGTAGCGGAAACCAACACTGGAAAAGTGCGATTTATCGCTCGGTCAAGAAGAATGTTACAATCATCAAGGCTTTATTTTCACTTTTTTCTTTTAAAGGGAAATCACGTCATCTTTACCCATATTTATTTTCTAGAACGCCCTTATCTGGCCAGTTTTGTATCAGAAATATAAATTTTAAAAAATCCTAAAAAATTAATGTTTTTTTTTTAATACAACCGTATTGACTATTGATAATATTGAGTTAGAAGTTAAAAAATAAAGGGTAGGCAGCATAAAATTATATATTTAAGTGTATAATAATTCTAGATTGATGATAATGCCTATATTCATGTGTGTATGTGTGTGCAACAAAATACAATTATGACAGACTTACACAAAGAAATTATACCAACGAAAGCTGCTACACTAGTCAAAAGCAAGTGAAGTCGAAATTACAAATGTAATCAAACGACACAAAAATAAAAATACCAGGAATTTCTCTCCATATCTCATTCATTTAAAACCCAAGTCTAAAAATAAAGAATGCTCAAAACAAAGAAGGTATAGAACAATTCAAGACAATAGTAGAAAAAGTTACTCTCCCTCTGTCGCAGTTTCACTCTCTTCTGTTTCTTCGGGCATTATGTTGTTGTTTACTGCCTTACGACTCCGTGTTTGGTGAAGCGGCGGTAGCAGAAAGATAAAAATGTTATGTTATATCTATGTCTATCCTTATATATATATATATATATATATATATATGTGTGTGTGTGTGTGTGTGTGTGTATGTCAGTTTATGTCATATATGATGATGGATTCTCCCATTGTTTTCGACGTAATGACTGTTTTCAGTTCAGTTTTTCGATTTATGTTTCGTATGAGACAACGATCCTGCACGCGATTTGCAAACAAATCCACACGAAAGGCATGCTGAAGTGTTGACAATCATATGGGTTGATGTATTAGCCCAAAAATTAGTGTTATTTCTTAATACTCTCAGATGTTTGAGACGATTCTTTTCAAAGTTATTTATACCTCAGTAGCATTTTACTCTGTTTTCAACAGCAAATTCGAATTCCTCTCTAAGGATATTTGCAGCAAATAAAATTGTACTTAAGTTTGTCCTTGAAATGTAACCATGAAAAAGTTGGCTATACCTGAGGATTTTCGGCATCCTATCATCACTCATTCTGACCTGACTGACCCATCTAAACTGTGATTGCATCAGAAAGGATTCAATACCACCGACACCACATTTGATGAAAAGATCAGAAATTTTGCTCAGCCGTGTATAACAGCATATTGAACGAATAAAGCGTTTATGAAAAGCATCAAGTTGATTGATGTGCCTATTGTAAGGTGTCCAGGATTCTGACTCATAAAGATGTGTGGTGAGAGTGACTGTTCGATAGACATTGATTTTCTCTTTCAGTGAAATCCCACAAACATCCCCTAGGCGATGCTTAAGTTTCCCAAAGGCAGTGCTTGCCATTGATATTCGGTTAACTATTCCATATATTTCACGTCACACACACACACACACACGCACACACACACACACACACACACACATACATATATATATATATATATATATATATATATATATATAAGTGAAGATTGAAGTCAACACTCAGAGGCAACAGGCTGTTTCATGCTGGACGCAATCATCAGTCGGTCTGACGATTGTTTCCAGCATGAAACAGTGTGTCGCCTCTGAGTGTTGACTTTTAAGTTCACTTTTATATTTATATTTACATACTCTCTATCTTTGATAATCAGCACTTTATCCCATAATATAGCACACCTTAAAACTATATTTCTTCATATATATATATATATATATATATATATATATATGTGTGTGTGTGTGTGTGTGTGTGTGTGTGTGTGTGTACGTGTGTGTGTATGTGTATGTGTCAGTTTATGTGTGTAACTTTTGCAGTGGAATGCAAGATATTAAATATGAGCGGGTTGCATTAATCAAGTGATGTACAATGTGTGATATTAAGAGCAGTAGGTCAGGTCATACATTACGTAGGGATACAGAGATTATTGCATCTCTAGAATAATAAAATAATTCTCGTTACCAGTTCCTAAGAACCGTAAGTATGCCAATAGCTTGAATAGATATACCCGACGAAGTCAATATGTAGTTCTCTGCTGAACATCTTAATATTGACAACATTTTCTGTGAAAAGAACGAAAGCGCAGTTACCAGCTTTACATTTTATTGTTTTTTCGTTTTGTTGTTTCTTTTCGTCAACCATCTTAGCACTCATTTTCTTTGTTCCTTATTTATCTTTTATTCTGTCAGTTTTTTCATGTGAAAAAGGCGCAAAATGATAATAACTGCAACGGCATTGTTAATTCGTTTATTCAGGATAGAAGGCGAGTAGGGAAAAGGAAAACTTTTTGTCAAGATGGCGGGCCTCTTAATACATTGCATCCGCTTGCGCATGAGCGAAATTCTCAGTTCTTTCCTAATATGTATGGTTCATCAGGAAGTCTCTCTGTTCTTGATGAGAAGAAAGTGGCAAAGAGACAATATTGCCAAGAGTGATGAAGAATACAACAGATAACGAAACGCAGAAGCAATATATGTAAATAGATAAAAGAAATAATAATAAGAAAAGAAAACAAACTATAATTTATTTGAAATAATGTACGCTTGGCAGAAAATATGTCTCCTGAATTAGAGATTTGTATCAGTCCCATCATAGAAAAATAAACTGAAAAGAAAAACCTGCCAAATAATAATGATTTCTTAAAAAGAAAAACCATCTGTATGTGTTGTATATTGAATTCTGAAAGCTTTTTTTCGTATGGAATATAAAACGGAATCGCCGAAATAGTGTCAAGATTACGACCTATGACGTCGTTGTATAAACCAAAAAAAAAATACATTATAACTATTTTAAAAACAAACCAGAGCAAAATGAAAAGAAAAATTCAATTGAAAAAGTCAAATAGAAACAGATTCAATAAAGAAAACATGATCACTAAGAATGAACATAGCTTTTGCAAGTTTTTCTTGTATACAAGGATCAATTTCTTTCTCTAAACAAATCCATACAATTATCTCATACTCTAATCAACAAATATATATATATATATATATATATATATATATATATATATATATACAGTAGCGTCCAAAACTAAGGGACAAAATTTTAAAACCTAATATTTGTTAGAAATAACAACTGTGAAAAGCTGAAATTTTGACAACTGGTAGTCGTTATCATCCATAATAACATACTAAAATTTGAATCATTTGCAAAGGATAGAAAAATAATTATAACAATTATTTATTTATTTTCAAATTTGGAACGTCCAAAAGTAAGGGACAAAATTGAGAAAAACAAAATTAGTTTTGGACGGCTGTATATATATATATATATATATATATATATATATATATATATATATATATATGATTCAATCATTTTGGCTTTCAATGACAGCAACATAGACTGACGATATATAGAAGACGTACAGAGGAAATTTACGCTGATCTTTACAATGGGTCAAATGTGTATTCTGCAAATATTTAAGGATTTGAAACTCGCCTTTAATTATCAGAAAAAATATTTCAGTTTCTTTCATCGTGGTGACTGAAATATCTAATCGCACGTATCCCAACACAATTTCGAGTAAATTTCCCTCAATTTATGTATTTTTTTTTGTTTGTAGCAATAATATCACGTTTGATTTAGCTAAACCTCTACTTACGCCCAGACTCTGTTGTGCCTGTCCTAACTGATCCCGTTAGTTTGTTACATATAGCAGCGGTCCGCAACTATTTTGACCCGCGGCCTGGTGTCATGCAAGACAGTTTTTCACGGACCCGGGGTGGGGTCAGTGTCGGTTACGTGCATAACAAACACGATGAACAAGACAACGATCGTCAATAAATTGGAAAATAAACCCGTTTATCCTTTCTGTGCGATCCGGTACAAAATAGTTCATATTCTGGTACCAAACTGTCCACTCCCGGTAACAAATGATCTACAACCCTCTACCAAATGGTCCATGACACTGTAGCAAATGGTCCACAGACCAATAGCAAACGGTCTACGGCCCGTTATCAAATGATCCAAAAACAGTTACTAAAGGATCCACGACCTTTAACAAATGGTTCCCGTACCGGTAACAACCGGTCCACGGCCTGGTTCCAAATGGCCCACAGATCGGTACCAAATGATCCACCGCCTTGTACTATATGATCTACAACCCGGTACCAAATTGTGAACTACCCGGTACCAAATGGTCCACGGACCGGTACCAAATGGCCCACAGCTCGGTTCCAAATGATCCACCGCCTTGTACGATATGGTCTACAACCCGGTACCAAATGGTCCACGGCCCGGTAACAAATGGTCTACGGACCGGTACCAAATGATCCACCGCCTTGTACTATAAGGTCTACAACCCGGTACCAAACGGTGCACGGCCCTGTAACAAATGGTCCACGGGCCGGTACCAAATGGTCCACGGACCGGTACCAAATTATCCACAACATTGTACTATAGAGTCTACAACTCGGTACGAAACGGAGCACGGCCCGGTACCAAATGATCCACGGCCCGGTACCAAATGATCCACCGCTTCGTATTATATGATTTACTACCCAGTATCAAACGGTCCACGACCTTGTATCAAATGGTCCACAGCCCGGTCCCGATCCGCGTCTCGGAGATTGTGTACTTCTGATCGAATAGTAACTATAATGGTGTGATTAATCTTTTCCTTGCAAAAATCATTCAACAATCACTGACATAATTTAGCATTACCGTCGGTTCATGTTTATAAAATCTTTCTCTTTAAGCAATTAATCAGGAAAATAATTTTCTCGTATCTACCGTTATCGTTCTTTCAATATTGACACGAGTTTCTCTCCTAACCTTTTGTTTAAGATCATGACGAACGTCAAAATATTTATTATGTCATTAATTTTTTTCTAGTTACATCGGCTATTCAATATAATTGTTGCTGCTGTACGGAATTTTCAATTGACAATAATTTTACATATTTGTGATCCATTCCGTGAGATCTAATGCAGTCTAATTCAACTAGAGTATTCATACATTCAAGCCATTTTATTCTCTGATTTGAGAAAACGGTTTATAATTATTTGTCATTTTTTCCGCGCAATAAATATGTCTTCGTATATATTTATTAATGATCCCTATGATACAAGGTAACAGTAGTTATAGAAATTACTCGCCTAGCCAACTGGGTACCATTTTAAGGCCTTCCCATGCTAGAATGGTCATAGGTAGATTATCTTCATGAAGCAGCATGATGGAAATGTTTCTTTTTACTGACAACACTAAAGATGTTGTTTACTCATATGTTGATGGGTGGATGAAATTATCTGCTTCTGTTAAAGAAAAGGTCGGCATTCTTTGACTAAACAGCTAACATTACTGTCGTTTGAAATTCATAAAATCTTTATCTTAAAACTTTTAGGAAAATCATACTGTCATCGCTTTTTACGGGTGATGGGTGTTTTCTTCCTTCCCTCTTGTTTAAAGTGATGCAGAAGGTCAACATCGTGATTATATCATTATTGTCCCTTTTAGATAGATGATGTGTTACCCATTTTAGTTGGTTCTGCCGTTGTAGATTTTGATATTCGGTTAACTTATTTTGTGATACAGTAGCACTAGTCTATAAATTTTTCTTTCAGACCTAGAGGATTCATTCATTTGAAGCGATTTGTAGACGATTGTGTACAGCTAATAAAGAATTTTCTAAAATCTTGGACGCCGTGTCCATATATCTGACGATGCAATTTAAGGCCATGGCATTTCAAAATGTTCTATTTTCATTTTATCATGTTTTGCATCGTGGGACAAAACTATCACGAGCGCAGCGTAATTTCTGTTCAATTTCCTTATACTAAATTGGTTATAAATAAAGTATTTGAAGTGTTTCGTATTAACTCCAAATTCGGAAGTTTGATAATCTATTCAGATTATATATATATATATATATATATATATATATATATATATATATATATATATAAATGTCCTTATTTTTCATTTCAATTTCAGTAAACACTTTCAGTTTCAGAACGGTTTACCCTATTTCAATGAACACTTAGTAAAGAATGTTGATGTTCGGTTCAAGGTGATTCACTCTGAGAGATTTAGCTTTCATCCATATAAAATTTGCGTGTCATTTGGAGAAGCATAATAGATTTACATACGTCCTTCGTATCTGCATATTAGGCATGTTGATTAAAACATATAGGAAGAAAGCTTTGTATCATATATATGCATAATGTCCTTCACAACCCCCGAACGAATTTGGGGAATGCTGAAGCAACAGTGGCACATCGTTCCTCTTCTTTTTGTGATAGAGAATAACAAATGCTAAGTCTGCAGCTAAGAATGTTGGTTTACTATTGAATTAACCTAGGGAAGGTTACTGAATAGAGTAATCACACGAAAGTTTGTAATAAACGATAATACTTAGGACAAGAACAACGAATATAAGATTCGCCAGCGGTGGGTAGAAGAATAGATCAACTGCTAGAAGTGAGTCAAGTGAATTCCACAATGAATCTCCAACTGCAGGATATCTACCAACCGCCCCACGCGATCAGATGTGGGACAAGGCCGAATTTAATGTCTGGTATCCGAACACGTAGGCCCGGACAAAAATTCCCGATAGACCCCGTATAAGACGGGGTCGAGTTGCTGGTTCCCGAGACGAAACTCTGCCCTTTGATATAGCCTCGTCTGGGGATCCGCTCTGCCTGGAGGGAGAAAGTTTGACCAGCATAACTGGAGACGAATCTCTAATTGCCGACCAACATACAGTATTTATGTGAATGGGTACACCGCCCGTAGTTATGCTACAACAACTATCTTGCGAGAGGAAATTTTTCTAGGATAAATATATCTTACATGTGTATAAGTCTTCTAATCCTCCATTAAATTTAATATTGCTGCAACATCTGGTCAGGCATCTCGGCTTTATTGCCTTCTCACTGTCGTAAGGTAGCTTTCTTATGCCTCTTCTATAAATATTTTCATGGATAATGAAATTTCGCTATGGTATCTAGACTTTATGAATTTAAGAGCGGTACTAGATTAGCGGTAAGATCTCATAATTTTACAGTTGAAATAGCTAGACCTAACCGTAAGTTTTATGCTAACAGTTTCTTCTATTGCACTTCTCGCCTGTGGCACTCTCTTCCGGCTTCTTGAAACCCAGACAACTTTGATGTTCAAAACCTTTTTTAATGTCGATCGTTATTTCTGACTTCTTAATTCTTGTTCTTTTATTGTTCGCTCTTCTTAATAACAGTTCTCATATAACCGTGCACTCAGTAGACTCTTGCGTCTTAGTGGCTTTATTGCTTTGCTTGTGGTGAAATGATTAAATACATTCCTTGACTTGAAACGTGCAACGGCAACAGATTCGATCAAATATAAAAAAACAATGTAATTTCAAATGTATGTCTGTTTATATTTTTTTAATTCGATAGACATTTTCACTTTCAGTAATCGTTAACTTATGTGCCATTATTACATACACAAGTTTCAATATTTCTTATTGTCATAAACAATATAGTCGTTCTTAAGTTGCTTTCTCTTTTTATTTCTTATTTTCTTAAGTTAATTACTCCCTAAATTGAGACACCGTCTTAAAATGATGTGTATCTGACAGGAATCGAAGCAGGGTACCTTTTACTTATATCAGGGAAGCGCGATTTTTTTTCTTGCTAAATCATCGCTACCAATTACGAAGACCAATTACAGCGAAGTTTGAAGTTATCTCTTTAAGAAATGCTGATCTTCTTTTGGGGAATTCTACGAATATATATATATATGCTAGACTCTGGTTCGTACCCAAAATGTTAGCAACATTAGTTATTGGAAGAATTTTCTATACTATATTGGTTCTTATGGCTATAACTGTTATTTTTGTAGTTAATTATTTGAAATGGTAACCATGTTTTTTTTTTTCTTAACCCTTTGAGCTCTGACCACGTCTCGTATAAAAAATGACAATGCCCACCCACCATTTGGACGTTGGGTAAATACTTGTAAGTATTTTTATATCTACCATGAAACATTACATACCAATTATTTGCGAATTTCGATTCAGTAGCATAGGCAGAAATGTTAAAACTGTTCCGGTACGCAGGACTCAATGTTAATAAAGTTAATTAGGCCGATTTTACTAATTTCAATGTTTAAGAAAATAAAAAATGCAGGAGATGTGACGGATTTACCCGATAAAAATAACTTTCATAATAATAAGGAATAATCTCTGAAAAAAAATCTTTGGAAAATTAAGGTTATACTGTACACGGATCGTCATGATATCTTGTCGTGCTTTCCTGCATCAGGTGATGTTCTTAATTTAGTGCTGTTCTTCTCCTTTATTAGCTTCTACCCAAAGCAAAAGAGCTATTGTACCATATCACCAACGCTAAAGAGCTATTAACCCATATCTGGAGGATGAGCTGATGCATTCGAGCTTTTCCAAACGGCATTTAGGCGAAAATTATTCGCTTTTTCGTGACATTACAAGATTCGCACCTATATCTATTTATCCAAGTTGAGGCACAGCTGTAGCTCACATGTTTCTCGCTAGAAATACCTGACACATAATGGTACGGCATGGATGGCCATGATGTTTTCGTCTAGCTAATATCTTACCATTATGTGGGAGGTATTTAATATATATATATATATATATATATATATATATATATATATATAGATAGATAGATAGATATAGATAGATACACCAAGTGAGCCAGACAAATCTACCTAGGTTTCAAGACCGACAAACGGATCGTTCAGGGAAAGTAAGGCTAATGGAGGCAAAAGAAATGCATATATATATATATATATATATATATATATATATATATATATATATTTATGGAAGCATTTCTGCCTGCACCTCTTTATGTTACTAATTTCAATTTTTAAGAAATGGTAAGATAACAGTCATAACCTGAAGACAATTTGGAACCACGTTTTGTGTCTAGTTGGGAAAAAATCTACAGAAATAAATTAAATGCTCCTGTCTGCGTATCGAAGAACTTGAATGAATCTAGCATCGGATTTCCGCAGGCACAAGAGGTTCAAGTGTGGTAAAGTGCGGGTAGAATACAATCTGAGATGAGGGAGGAGGAGGTTAAAATATCAGAGCCGGTTGAGAAAGTTCAAAATGCTCTTGAAGACGACAGTTTGTGGTTTGGTTTGATTTTTTTTTTGTTTTTGTTTTATGACATATCAACCTCAATGGGTTGTTTAATGCCGACAAAATTTTTAATGTTGGTAATATTTCTTTTATCAAAGTGTATTGCTGGAAAGGTCAGGTGTCCTCAAACTGGAATTAGACAAATACATATGTGAGAAAAGAGTTTTAAAAGAAACGAAAGATGTTGATAATGACCTTTATCAGATATTCCAGTCGGTAATTTAGTGGGTTTGTACCAAAGTCACGAACTTCCGCTGGATTTGAAGCTAGCCTTCTATGCTAAGAGTTTCATCTCTTTAAATTTTCGCTTATGTCTCTCCCAGTCATTTACTTTCCATTCAAATTTGATCTTCAAAATGTAAATTCGATGTCAATTCTTATATTTTGTCTTCTTGATTCCAGTTCTTTTATTGTTTTCTCGCCTTAATAATGTAACACTCCGTAAGTGGCTTGCGTCTTAGTGGATTTACTGTCTTGCGTGGGTGAAATTGTTTTGTATATATATATATATATATATATATATATATATATATATATATATATATATATCGTTCTGTTGTTTATCGCTTTTATTTTGTAATACTTTCCTCTATTAATATATGCTTTTTTTTTCTAACCACTCCTTTAATTGTAAATAAGTGGATATATATTTTAAAGGTGCTGCAATTATATTTTTCGCCAGTTATAATTAATGTTGATCCAGACATGGCACTTCGTCTTCTGTCACTTTCTCACCAACGTGATGTGGCTTCCCTCTGTCTTTTCTAAAAAAATATTTTTATGGTAACAGCTTTAATAAGTTTGTTTAACCTGATGCCCGGACTACGTAAGTTTAGGCGAGCTACTAGACTGGCATCTAGATCCCACTCTTTTACTGTTAAATTACTTAAATCTAACTGCCACTTCAAAATGATCTTTTCCAGAAAATCTCTTCTCATAAATCCATAGCATTATTATTATTCAGTAATAGATGTAACTTCGGTGCATCTAACTTAAATTATGTATCGTTAAAGGATCTAACGTGATTAATTAATCGATATCTTAAATTACTGATGTTTTAAATCTGAATATTTTGGAGAAAACAAAATTGTTGAAGAGCGCCCCATATTACTCCAATGATTATTGTCGTATCACATTTGTAACATGAAGACTGGTGTTAGCGATCATCAAAATTAATCATGGACATGTTACCTGTTGTCTTTTCTGGTCGACTTTGTGTTTCAAACAAGACTAAATGCTACTTTAGCATTGGATAGTAGGTGACCCAAGTTCTCGTTATTTACAATAAATAATACATTTTAATCTTATCGCAAACGGAAAAAAAATGGTTTCATTTAGCTTGCGATATCTAAAACTCTAATGCTCATTTTATAAGCGTAGCTTAGATATGATATAAGGCAAAAAGTATGGGGCAGATAGCGAGGATTGAACTCACTACTCGGTCGTAATTGTTCTAACGAAACAAGCTGGCTAAACATTACAGCACATCAAGATTCCCTGAAAACTCCATTGGATCGAACCAGGATTTTAATAGTTTTCGAAAGTTGTAATAGTGATTTTCCAAGCATAGATTACATGTGGCACAAAGCCGAAAGTATGAAGCACTCAGTAAGAATCGAACTCACTCGTAACTGTTCTAGCGTGATAAGCTTGCTAAATTTTACACCGCCTCGATGTGCCCCAAATTGTTTTTCTAAGCGTAGCTTAGATGTGGCACAAAGCGGAAAGTGTGGAGCACCCAGTGAGGATCGAACTCACTAATCAGTCATATCTGTTTTAGCGAGACAAACTTGCTAGCTTATTACACCACACCGAGGTGCTATCTCGATTGTTGTAATAAATCTCTATTTCGTCACCGAATATTACACTTTTCTGTGTTAACCAAGCAAAATTATTTTTTTTATGTTTTCTTTGATGAAACTAATTTTATACGTATTTTCTTCACGCATCAAAGACTGGTATACAACGCACATCGTAAAGAATTGTGAAAAGATTTTCAGACTGAACCATTTTCCCGGACCTGATTAAATATTTCCATGATTTGATTTTTTTGGAAGTACGTCATTGTGGGATCAGTGATTTGTCTTTGAGATGACCGATTAGACATGCCGAGCAAAAAATATAGTATTTCCTTCTCATTGATCGAAAAGTACTTAATTCACTTAATTTACAACATTAGTTTGTTCATCATCTCATTTTAAGTGCTGTTTTATAATATTTTTTGTGTCTCTCATCATGTAAATGTTTGTGCTCATTAGACACCTTTTAATAACGACGTGTCAAGTGTGATATTCTGACTCGAAACCTCGACATTCATTATCTAGATATACTTGGTATCAAACACAGAACAATTTTCTCGAAAAAAAATATCATACACCTCAAATTTGTTATACTCAATGTTTGGTTTAATAGTCGAGCTTACAAGTCATTGCTCTATGGGAGGAGCTTTCTCTCTATAGATATGTACTACCGAGTGATACAATGCGTAAATGCAAGTATCACTGGCTTAGATGTATAGTGGCTTTTATCCGACTTCCAAATCATATGCTATTATTCATTGCTAATGATTTCTTTAGAATTCTATATTTTTTAGTCTTGTAACATTTCTATGATTCCTATAATGTCAATGTCTTCGGTTTATCTCTCCAAGAAAAAAAACGTAACATTTTTTTTAAAAATTAAACTCTATCCAAGAATATCTCTTATTTCATCAAAATAAAATTTTTGACCCATCAAAATGAATTTAATCACATTTTCTTCGGTCGTTTAAATTACGTCTTTGAATTCAAAATCTACAGAAGATTAATTACTCTGGGTTGGCACTTAACAAAATTATAAAATCAGATAAAGCCATTAACGACGTCTTCTGGTATACAATCGACTATACGTTAATTCTTTTTTACGAACATTATTTAAATGTGCAATGGGTATATAATAATGTAAACAGAAAATTAATTCCATGATTTCACTGTAGGATCAAAATGCATACGCATGGAGAGACTATCTATCTATCTATCTATCTATCTATCTATCTATCTATCTATCTATCTATCTATCACTGTCACTTGATTATCTATCTATCTATAACTGTCACTTGATTATCTATCTATCTATCTATCTATCACTGTCACTGGATTATCTATCTATCTATCTATCTATCTATCTATCTATCTATCTATCTATCTATCTATCTATCACTGTCACTTGATTATCTATCTATCTATCTATCACTTGATTATCTATCTATCTATCTATCTATCTATCTATCTATCTATCACTGTCACTTGATTATCTATCTATCTATCTATCACTTGATTATCTATCTATCTATCTATCTATCTATCTATCTATCTATCTATCTATCTATCTATCTATCTATCACTGTCACTTGATTATCTATCTATCTATCTATCACTTGATTATCTATCTATCTATCTATCTATCTATCTATCTATCACTGTCACTTGATTATCTATCTATCTATCTATCACTTGATTATCTATCTATCTATCTATCTATCTATCTATCTATCTATCTATCTATCTATCTATGTATCACTGTCACTTGATTATCTATATCTATCTATCTATCTATCTATCTATCTATCTATCTATCACTTGATTATCTATCTATCTATAACTGTCACATGATTATCTATCTATCTATCTATCTATCTATCTATCTATCTATCTATCTATCTATCTATCTATCTCTTCCTCTACCTAACTATACTTGTTGGTCTATACGTATGTAAATCAGGCCGTATAATTCCATTATATTTTCTATGCTTCTATGTTTTCATGTATGTATGTTAGGCTCTTGACTTGGCTGTTGGGGCGTTAGCGTCCCGACCATGAGTATTCCTACGTATGACGATAAACTACATTCGGCAGCAGGGTCGCTAATCGGGAGATTGAAGGTTTTGAGAAGCATAGAACCATCTCTAAATTGCTGTTATTCCAAGGTCAACCCTGACCTGGGATGGTAGAACCTTTTAGGATCCCAGCTCTTGGCCGATAGTGGGTCTCCCCACCAAGCAAAAACAAAAGCCTACGAAAGTATAAAAATACCAGTAATACATTTTCATATAAAAAAATTACAATCAGGATCAACATGAAAGAACTCTGTAAGATATTATATAGATCAATGTCATACCAATGTGGTGAAAAAATAAAACTGTATTCCAAAATATAAAGTCAACGAAAATACAACATAAAACACGTGTAATAATTATGGATAAGCACAAACGATAATTATCAACTACAATATATTCAATTGCGAAAGTAGAATAACATACATCATATTTTTATCATTAAAGCGCCCAAGAAAATTTAATTTTGGCATTAACAGACCCATAGTCAGTTATGTGACATGCGTGATACACGCTTAGGTGATCATGTATCTTTCGATTCATGACTGACGAAGCAGATTTTTCCCCCAGTAGGTTGCAATTTCTTTCTTCGGTAGCCCAGTTGCCATCCAAGACTATAGAACCCGGTTTGTCCTGCTATTTTACCAATAGCTGAGGGAAGTAGAAGAGGATTCATACCTTTCCCAAGTATATTTGCACGTAAGTGAATGCAATAGATTCGACTGGAAATCAAACTCGGCTCTCCAATTCGAGTTCCAATACCAGTCTAAGGTGTTAATATAACGTTAAAATAAACAAATCAAATCAAATCCCGACCACGAGAATGTGTTCGAAGCTAACAATAGCTGATTCTTTGAGAAGATCGGCTTTTCATAATATGGGCCTGAGAAAACGATCCTTAGGGGAAAAAGTTTTGAGAAGTTCCTGAAAATATCATCACGTCTTCGTAGCTGAAGCTTTTAATGTTTGATTTACCACGAAGACATAACTCCGCGTGAGAGATGATTTGTGTGTACTCCTGGTCACACCAGATTTTCCACTCTTCTAAAAGTTAATTAAGGTTTGCTCAGCATAGCTACAGTGTAAAGCACAGATTCGCCCTGTGGGTGTTGTATAAATAAAAATGGGTCTGAAAGGGTGTCTGCAAAAGGAATTAACTAAACACCCAAAGCAATGAATGTAGTTGGAATTGAGAAACCAGACGTTACGTATGCATGTAACTATCATAGTGCACATATTTTTGTTCTTCATCATTTATTATCTAATCAAGTTATGTACACACACTAAAACATTGAAGTAATGTACTATATTATTTATTCCCCATGTAGCTCCCTAAATAATAAATATATATATATATATATATATATATATATATATATATATATATATATATATATTATATATATATTATCTTCCTGGTGGTTAACAAGTTCTCTCAGTCACTTTGTGTTTATCTAAAAATAAGTATGCTTAAGTTCACCTTCATCCCTGCTGTGCACCAACAGCTAAGTGGTACAATCCCTGACTCCAATTCAGTCGGGTTTCGATCCTAACTAGAGGCAACTGGACGTCTAGCCACACGGATATGCTGTGATACAGCGAAACAGTCTGTCTGTGGATGACAATATATATATATATATATATATATATATATATATATATATATATATATATATATATATATATGTACCAAAAAATCTTGGTATGGGGTATGGATAATCCCAAGGAGGATGAAATTCTGAGAGCTCAATGTTAAGTCAGAACGAATGGTTTAATTTAAAGATAAACGGATCACGTTAACGATCCATTTGTTATAATTCTTTTCAACAGAGAATTTTATTTTTCTCTGGATCTTCAGACTTCACTTTCAAAGGTGAAACGAAAAAAAATCTGAGGTCCAGAGAAATTAAATTCTCTGGTGAAATAAATTATAATAAATGGAACATTAAGGTGGTCTGTTTTTTTGTAAATAAATATATATATATATATATATATATATATATATATATATATATATATATATATATATATATAATAATAAATATAATAGAACGAAGAATAAAGTTTCAACGTTCAAAATATTATTTTAAAACTGGGCTCCATAGAAGAGTATATCAATAAATATTTATTATGCACTGTTTCATTAGAACATGTAAATAACCACTACAAAATTGGACATTTTGTTTCAACGTTAAATCAACGTTTCTTCAGGTGGCAAATAGTGATGAGGACCTTAATTTTTACCTTTTGCGACGCTGCAAGGGAGACATTTTCCAATAAAAATCAGATTCAATATTTCAATGAAATATTTTTTCACATCAAAACCCACGGAATTTTGTTTAGACTGTATAGAAAATCTGTTTGATACGTAGGGACACGCCATTACAGATAACGAAACGTAACTGCATTCTTTTTCGAAGGAAATAATTGATAGTTAAAACTGGAAATTATTTATGATTCAACCTAAAGTTATATATGAGTTATATATGTTGGGCGAGAAAGTGTGCTATTGCATTAATTAACAAAGCGAATAGCAATACAACATAAACACATAAAAAAAAGTTTAAAATGACCACATAAGCCTTCATATAACATCAGCTGAATATATATATATATATATATATATATATATTTATATTTGAAATGTTCATATAGAGTGTGTATATGTTTTTGTGAGAGCTTGATATCTGAAAAAGAAGGTGATCTTGAGTACTTAAGTTGATAATCACAAGCCTGAATAAGTACGTCTTTCTGGTTTGACTGCCAGGAACCAAATAGAATGTTTGACTTTCGCGCCTAACGATTCCTCGGGCTGTGCACGTGACTATCTATATAGCTATTTTTACTTTTTTAAAGGTTTAGTCAAAGGGAGATAACTTTTGTCTCCCTCAACATATTTATATTCAATTGATTTAAGACAGACGGAAAAATCTTTTAGCTGGTCTTATAACATAGAAACCAGATGTAAAGACATTACCTTTCACCAAACCAGAAGACATTAAAACGATTTTACATTTTAACACTTAATAGCATGAAATACTCAATTACTAAATGACTAATTTTTAAAATGTTAAATACAGTTTGGAAACATATTTATGATACACGTATATACTAACAAACGCTATTACCGATTTTCAAAAACAATGCCTGTGTAAAAAAAAATGAAACTCTTTTGTAATAAAAGCTGATAATATTGACATTTCTAATTAGGTTGATGCGACGGTCGAAATTATTCAAACAGAATCATTATCAGCTTCGGAATATTCTTTTTTTTTTTTGACGAAGGCGTAGCTTATACTGCAAAACCTTATAGAAATACAATGAACTTCACGGTTGAATAGAGCAAAACATGTTCGAACATATATATATATATACATATATACAGTGAGAGGGTGCGATGGATACATCACCATCTAAATTGCATAAAAATGAAATTAACTCATTTTAACAGATACATTTACCGCAATTATACAAAAATAACGAGTAATTTTTTTCCAATAAAATCGCCATTGGCTTTAACCATGGCAAAGGTAAAGACTTGAGAATCTCCAGTAACTTTTCTGGGAGGTGTCATTGTTTAAGTTGATGAATGCTTCCATAATCTTTACCCCCAGTCTATCTTTGGGGTTACCCTCAGCTAAATCTGACATTATCAAGGGAGTTTCATACTGGGGAGTTAGGTAGCCAGATTGAAGAAGTGATGTGGTGGCAATTATTGTTTGACAGCTATGACTGGTTTCTCCTGTATGTGTAGCATGGTGCAGAATCTTGTTGCCAGACACAGAGTCTACTAGCACCCACCCTCTTGACCTAATGCAGCACTGCCTCCTCAAAGCATATAATATTGGCCTCTGTGTTTAGTCTGAGGTATCTGGGAAGATGAATGGTGGCATAACGTCGCCATTACTAGTGACTACTCCAAACATCATGGCGTATACTGGATATCACATCCAACTCTTTCCGAATCCTATATACTCAGATTAACAATCAAACAATCTGAAATTTTCCAATTGATGCTTCCAGTGCGATGCCAAACATTTGTACATCGTGCAGTTTCCAAATTTCTGGTCAAGTGAATTGCGTCATGGTGGTCTTTCTCTCACAGACGATGTCCAATTGATCCTGCCATACTGCGTAGTCGATAAAATCGAAGAAAAAAGCACACGCCCGAAATTAAAAAATATACAATGGCAAAACTTAACCATCATATATATATATATATATATATATATATATATATATATATATATATATATATATATATATATATTGTTTTTTATTAAAGATGAAAATGATAAAGATTCGGACAATACTTATATTTGCCAATCCATATATATTATATACAACACCCATATATATATATATATATATATATATATATATATATATTTTTTACATATATATATATATATATATATATATATATATATATATATATATATATATAACACACACACACACACACATATATATATATATATATATATACGTGTGTGTTTGTTTGTCCAAATGAGTGTGTGTGTATTTGTGTCTGTATCTGTGTTTGTGTCAATGCATTGGCACAAACGTTCTTGATTAAAATGAACGGACTGTCTAATTTCTTTTTATTGTATTTTTCCAATTTTCGATGACAGTGTTGTGTAAAAATATAATAAATCTTCCGTTCTTATTGATGTAAATTGTTTATATATATATATATATATATATATATATGCGAGAGAGAAAGAGAATATATATATATATATATATATATATATATATATATATATATATATATATATATATATATATATATATATATATATATATATACAAAGAAACTGCATTGTTTGTTGGTATATATATATATATATATTCACAATGTATTTCTATTAAGCATATACGAATATACTCCGTCATATAGAATGCATCTGATTTTCAAGACATGTATCTGCAGAGAAGATGAAAACTCCATTTCTCTCACGTTTTCATATTTCATCTTGTGCCACATAAATCATTACTTATTATATAAAAAAAATATGAAAATAAGATACTGTCTAAACGAATAATTACTTAGAGTCTTGTAGGGGATTTTATTTCAGTCTATCTAATTTAAGCCAACTTCATGGAGTACTTTAGCAGAAGGAATGTGGCCGTTTTGATTTTTTTTTACAGAAAACCAAAACTTCAAAAGGCAACGAAGGAAAGAACACAATGTTAATTTCAAAACTTATGTTGCATAATGTAATTTAATTAATGTGGTTACATAAAGTTGTGGCACAAGCCCGATGGAGAAGTGGGGCGAGGCTGTTCAATGCTATCTATCCCACACCTAGCTAATCCTACTTACGACCCATTCACTGTAACAATTTCCACAATCACCACAAGGACCCATCTTTCTCTACCTAATCCAACGCGTACCACATGTGTCTTGCATAATGCACCTTGTGGCAATAAAGATATCACTATTAACAAAGAAGTGACGTCAATTTGAGAAGACTTCACAGCTAAGATAAGTTCTTAAGGCAATATTTAATGTCGTACAATCTATTCTTGCGCAAACCATATATAAAATAACATAAAAAATATTCTAAAATATATTCTCGAAATCGTTGGCTCTTTTACTTCAGCAAATACGAGTTTTTCATGCCTCTTTGAATCTGGTTCCATAATGACCGACTGCCAATACCTGTGAATGTCTTGTACACGAGGAGGAGTTCTCCCAGTAACATCATATATATAAAAAAAAAAATTGCCAGCAGAGAATATATTCCCACGGGGAATTAAGTAAATACTATGGAAATTTGCGAAAGTTCTTCTTAATAAAATTTCTGGTGTAAAGTATTTCTTCCCTCTCAAGGTTGACAACACGTGCAAAAAAACAAAAACAAAAAAAAACAAAAAAAAAAACAAACAAACCAAAACTTACAACACTACTGTCTGCAAGGTTTCCTTGAGAACGTGGGTGATTTCGTCACTACACAGTATACCATCTCTTGTAGTTTTAAACACCTTTTGATTATTTATTACTTTATTTGTCGTTACTGTGTTATATATCTCACAAACATCAACTACGTGACGCAGTGTTTGTCTCTGCCCTCCTTATCTCTATCTTTAAAAGGTAAGATGTGTGTGTGTGTGTGTGTGTAACGAATGCTCGGCCGCAATTTTCGAAGGATTTGCACCAAAATTTACATGCACATGATCGAAGTTAGCGGGAAGGCCAACAATGACTTTGCATTTCCCAACTCCCATCGATAGTGGAAATAATCGATTTTTTCATGCTTCTACGGCAGTTTTCATGTAGTTTGCGGCCATTTTCTACAAGCCAGAGTGAGAGCCAATAGCTGGTTGCCACGAATAGGCAGGAAGATTCTATTGGTCAGCGTGAGAGCCAACAGCTGACTGACACGAATGTTAACTAGCATGCTAGCATGCAAAAAAATCGAGAGCTGCATTCGTCACAAGTGGGAAAAATTTAAATCTGCATGGCACTTTACTCCAATTTGCTCATTCGCTTGCTTAAACTCAACGTTGATTCTGATTCCGCAGAACTGGGTTGGGTGTGAAAAAGTATTTGTTTTTAACATTCTTTTTTTCATTCGGTTTTTCCAGTTACGAGTCCTTTTTTAAAGCTGATCGTTTTGTGTTCATTTTGTTTAGTTCTTTTTTCGTAACAGATTTAATGTTTAGTATAGAGCTTAGAAAAAATTCGCAGTGTGAGATAGGCAAGAAAAGGCATGTAGCAACATCAGTACGGCAAAGGGCACTCTTTTAAAGGCAAGGAAGGGCAAAAATATTTTAAGTCAAGTGATAGCGATTGCTGTATGAGTCGTACGATTTTTGAATCAAGCACGGGCAACGCCGGGCCATGCTGCTAGCCTTCAATATGTTCTGCGAGAGTCAAATTCTCCAAACATTCTTTCCTCATTACGTGTTCCAGAAATTTCAAACTTGTGTTTCTGATTGTAGATATGAGAGTCCTTTTTCTTTCCAATTTTCTAATAAAACTTACAGCATGCTCATGTATTGTATAGTATTGTACTTTCAGCATAGTTCTATAAAAAGCACTTCTCTGTCAATTCATATCTCATATTCGTCGGTAAAGACATTGCCCAGTATTCACTGCCATATAAGAGGATCGATACGGGGAAGCTGCTAATTTCTCCTTTTTTTTTTTTTTCTAACGAAGTTTACCAGTTTATTACGTTGTTTAATTCCTGCGAAGTTTCTTACGCTAATTCTTTGGTCTTTCGTGTTTCTGAGTCACGTTTTTCATCATCTGTTAGTATACCACCCAGGATACTAAACTTATGGATCTGATTGATTTTAAATCTCTAATTAATAATTCACATGGACCCTCCTGACAACCATACATTCTGTCTTCATTCAGTTACCAGTCCATTCTTCTAGCTCTCATTTACTTCCTTGTCTTGATCTTCAATCAATGCAGATTATGTCTACTGATAATAAATCATAAGTCTTTAATGATATAGGAATTTAGTTTGCATAATACTACATCAATGACTTTCTTTTGTCTGTCGGGAAGGTGAAATATTTTTCACGATTATGAGGATAGCCGTAAATTAGGGAGAAGTCATTTTATTAATTTTCATAGGGTATTTCTGTAACGTGAATAAAAAAAAACAGCTCCAGAAACCCAGTAAAAACTAGCCTAAAAATTGAAGCTAAAAATTTAAAATTGGTGCCTATTTTCAACTTTTAGCGTATTATTACCCTAGATTTTACTAGGCTTCTGAAATAATGTATCGTTGCCAACAAGGTGTTAGCTTCAAGTTGGAAATCTTAAAATCCAATAAGCACAAAAGTATAAATATCCGAGAACTGATGATAAAAAACGTGGCACTGAAATCCAAAGCAGATCAGGCATAGCAAAAGAAGTAATCTAAAATATAAAAGTATTAATAAACAGAAAAAAAATAATTACCTTAATTCCTCATGTATAATACGCCTTCATCCATAATATGCACACCTATAATTGTGCTGAATGTGTGGGAAAATGTTTCTACTCACGCACCCCTTGTCTGGTAATCAAACCCTAAAAATTGTACCTCTCCAATTTCAATACGGCAAGCAATTCCTACATTTATTTAAAAAAATGGTTTTAAACCTAGCATAATATTATTCTAATTTAGTTTTATGATAATTCTTATTTTATTTTACGCCCTTTTGTAAAGATTTTTGATAATTGTATAATACGCACCCCTGATTTTGCTTATTATTTTTAAAAAAAGATGCGTGTTATACATGGAGAATTACGGTAATTTGAAACAAAGAAAGGAGAGCTGGATTTCTATTCCTTCACTATGGTAATTTATTTGGAACAGTTCTTTCGCAGATGCAGTGAAACTTCAGGCAACAGAGATGTAGGTGTACAGAAGGATACTTAGAATATCGTGGTCGTAGCGCCTAAGCAACGAGAAAATCGAAACAAAATGTTCACTTTTATTTCGAATCAGAAGATGGCATCTGAGATTTCTAGGCGATATAACGAGAAAGGTTGTCTTGGAGAATTTCACACACACAGGGCCTATCGAAAGAAAGAGGAACAATAAAAACAGTAATTACCCTACCTAACGAGATTGTGTAAATCGATAATAGAACAGGGTGTAAGAGGGATGGAAATAAAACAAACATAGCTTAGAGCTAAAATGGGTAGAACGTTGTGGAGAGCTATGATCGATGTACTAAAGAGACAATCCACATTGAGAAGTAAATATCGCTAAATGTCAGCTAATGTTCTCTGGGCGGCATTTTTAGAATAATTTCATCGATGGATGAAAAATTTCTTTCTTAAAAGTAAAATACCAATTTTGATAGAAATCGACTTATACATGGGCACATATGCCAAAAAGGACTAATCTTTTTGAAGATTCAGTCCATTAGAATGACAACTTTTTGATTGAATTCGAAAATATGTTAGTGCTTGGATTTAAAGTTCCTTATTAGTCAAGGGGAGGCCCCCTACCGAAAATTACTTTCGCAACACACCGAAGGATGCTTCCCTTGAAATCGGATTAAATCGTCAGTGTTCATTTCTTATCTGACAATACGTAAGAAACAGATTTACGTTGTTAATCTATGAAGAGAAAATACAAAAGAAAAAAAAAACAAAAAGACAATAAAATCACAAAACAAAAACGAAAGGAAAATTTAAAAAAAAAAACAAAACAAACAAACAAAAAGCATCTATTTAAATTGGCTTTTGGTGGGGCAACATCTTTATTCAGACTTTAATTACGTGTAGTTAAAGAATCAGTCAGTTGACAGTCTCTCTGAATTTCAACAAATTAAGGATTTTTTGCTTGTAAATAATGGACAAAGAGGATTAATTGAACGAATGCCAATATCCTTATCAACTGTGAAATGACTTACGTCTCCTGTCAAGAATAGTCTAAGTAATACTTATTAAATTTCCATCTTTTAAGTATAACTTCAGTATGTTAAAGAGAGCATTATTATGTTTTTCACTTATAGAACATAATCGAATACCGTCCGGGGTATGACAATAAACTACATCAGCGTCCTCGGTAAGACGATAAACTACATCCGCGTCCTGGGTATGACGATAAACTACATCCGCGTCCTGGGTATGACGATAAACTACATCCGCGTCCTGGGTATGAAGATAAACTACATCCGCGTCCTGGGTAAGAGGATAAACTACATCCGCGTCCTGGGTATGAAGATAAACTACATCCGCGTCCAGGTAAGAGGATAAACTACATCCGCGTCCTGGGTATGACGATAAACTACATCCGCGTCCTGGGTATGACGATAAACTACATCCGCGTCCTGGGTATGAAGATAAACTACATCCGCGTCCTGGGTATGACGATAAACTACATCCGCGTCCTGGGTAAGAGGATAAACTACATCCGCGTCCTGGGTATGAAGATAAACTACATCCGCGTCCTGGGTATGACGATAAACTGACATCCGCGTCCTGGGTAAGAGGATAAACTACATCCGCGTCCTGGGTATGACGATAAACTACGTCCGCGTCCTGGGTAAGAGGATAAACTACATCCGCGTCCTGGGTATGACGATAAACTACATCCGCGTCCTGGGTAAGAGGATAAACTACATCCGCGTCCTGGGTATGACGATAAACTACGTCCAACAGCAATGCCTCTGATCAGAAAGCTTTAAAGAGCGTGGAACCACCTCTTAATTGCTGGTGTTCCCAGGTCCACCCTGACCCGGGGTGGTAGCACCTGTTAGGGTCCCAGCTGTGGGCAAATAGTTAACCCCGAAACTGAGGTAAAAAGAATTAAGAAAGGGTAAAAATAAGTTTTAATACAAGAAATACATTGTAAAAAATTATTACCAGAAATAATTTTTTGAAAAAAAAATATATTAACAGCAATACGTTTTTGAAAAAAAAATATTACCAGCAATATATTTTTTAAATAATATTACCAGCTACACATTTTTGAGGAAAAACTATTACCAGAAATAGATTTTTGACAAAACAAAAATATTACCAGGAAAAAAGTTATCGGCATTAAATGACCTATTGAGGTTGATATGCCATAAAACAAAACAAGCATAATCGAATATAAGTCGGTCTCTTGAAAACGTTAACTAGTAAATTTTAAAAATCTTTATTAAAAGATATATTCCGTTTATTTATCAAGACTGTTTATTAAGTTGGTTATTAAGCTAAATGAAATAATAATTTCACCAGGTTTTATTTTTCTAACGCCATGTTTAAAAAGCAAGATTGTCAATAATTTGGCTTTGGAAAAAAATAATTGACAAAAAGACACAATATCAAGTTTTGAGTAAGATAGTTATCATAGAACATATCTTATTTAACTTACGATATTATACTAAAGGAAATTTTAATTTTTAAAAGTATAGTACAACATTTTTAAACAAAGCACTGCTATAAATGCATTTTATTTTCGTTACCATTCTTTGATTTACACCCACTTCCGTCTATAACACTTGGGAATCAAAACCTCCGCCTACTTTTTATGTTTATGATAGCTGCATTTGACAATATTATTAGCCTTTTAGAAGAGAAAAGAAGTTTATTTAACATAAAATATTTATAAATTTACCGAGTGGTGAGACCGTTCGTCTTCAGACTATGAGACTATGCGTGAGAAAGATTACGATAAGCTGTTCGAAATCCGTCGACTATTTAGATAATAAGAAATCACAAGTTAACTGGACTGCTTGCCTACAACGGAATAGACGATAAGGCGGAGGAAACTTCATTCTTTTCAAGAGAAATCTCTCCTGTCAGAGACTTTGCTAAATTTTCCATTTTGCAAATAGTTTCATAGACAAACGTAAACAGAGAGGATTTCGTTTCTCAGAAGAATTATAATAATACGAGAAATCCATGATAGGAAAAAATTCAGAGGATAATCATGGCTGAAATTTTTCATAGACTAAATATAATTTTACATCTACAAAATCAACTTGTTTGATATTAGTACTTATTTTCAGGTTAAGATCTAAAGGCTTGAATTATTATGAATCTTTTTCCTAAGTTTATCAACTTTATTTCTCATAGAGTTTTTATTTACCATCATCCTTATACAGACCTATACTATCTAGAGTAATCTCTTCATAAACAGTAATTTTATACAAGATTATGCAAAATATCAGAAGATTCTTCAGAATCCAACGATCCCATAGAAATGTCAAAGTTATCGTCAGAATTTTTTTACCAATTTTTCTTTTTTGTAGATGAGGACTTATTTCCTACAATCTATAATGATGTTTATCTCTTCACTCGAAATGTAGGAATAAACTTTGGCAAATACCAATGCCATTCTAAAGAGTTCCTTGGATATTGAAGTGTAAAAGTCCACTTTATCAAACTGGAGGAAGATGCAGTTGTTTTTGTTATCTATGTTTTTAAACCAGTTAATAACTTCAGTTGTGCCGATTCATTGAATAAGTCAAAGGTGATTTTTAATTTCTTTGTTTACGTTTTATAGGATTAATTTACTAATCCTTCTGATCTCTGATCTGGTCGGATTATAATTCTTGTAGAGTGTTTGTTCCGGAACTCTGGTTTGTGATCTTTAAGTAGTACACAGGATTGCATTATACAAAATTTTCCAACTCTATTGCTGATTTTTAGCTTATCAGTAATATATTTAGAAGAAGTGTTGATCAAAACAAAATTATTGTTAATATTTATTTTTATAATACACACACACACACACATACACACACACACACACACATATATATATATATATATATATATATATATATTCGCACTAAGAAATGCATAAAAGTCACTAAGACACGAGTGGTTATTGAATGAGAGAACATATTAGAAAGAATAAAACATTAGTAAGGAGAGAGAACCATATAACAATAAAAAAAATAAGAAGAGAAAAGATAAAGACTGACATTTTAGATCAAAGTTGACTAACAAACAAGACGATGAAAGAGAATTTGAAGCGAGAAATGAGAGACTAGAAACCGTTAGTATAAAACATACGGTTCCAACTAGCGATTTCAAGAGTAAAAGGAGGAGACCTGCCTGCCAATCTAGTATTGCGCTCTTAAATTGCTAAAATCTAGGTACCAAAGAGAAAAAAATCTTCAGAACAATTTCCATATAATTAGTACAGAGAAGCATCGTTACGGCTTTGAGAAAGTGACTGAAGCCAATATGCAAAGTTTGGTCAGATACTATTGCAGTGTCCTGTTTGGATTTTATCAAGAATCTCTAAATACATAGCAGAAGCAACAGATTATATGTGATATTGATATTAAACGCGTGGTATACTTGTTAATATGTAAGATAGATTCTGTCGAGAAGAAAGATCTAGCACAAAAGTGTGAACCCAATTTCCGAGTAGAGGACTTAGCATTTGATTCAATAGAATCGTTAGGCTACATGTCAGCAGAAAACATTAGCATGAAAAACCACTCTTCTGGAAGTTGGCGTCAAATAGATGAAAGAAAAGAATAAAGATAAAAATAAAAGAAAGACTGAAAGAAAGAAAGAAAGAAAGAAAGAAAGAAAGAAAGAAATGGATAAAGATAACAATAGAAAAAAAGAAATAATAAGAATAAGAATAAAAGAAAGAAAGTAAGAAAGAAAGAAAAATGAAAGAAAGGGATAAATATAAAAATAGAAGAAAGAAAAAATAGATTATGATAAAAATCGAAGAAAGAGATTAAGATAAAAATAAAAGAAAGAAAGAAAGAAATGGATAAAGAAAGAAAGAAAGAAAGAAAAAAAAAAAAAAGAAAGAAATAAAAAAAAAAGAAATAAAAGAAAGAAAAAGAAAAAAATAATAAAAGATAAAAAAAAAAAAAAAAAAAAAAAAAAAAAAGAAAAAATGAAAGAGATTAAGATAAAAAAAAAAAAAGAAATAAAGAAAGAAATTAAAAATAAAAAAAAGAAAGAAATAAAAAAAAAAATAAAAAAAAAAAAGAAATAAAAAAAAGAAACGAAATAAAGAAAGAATTTAGAGATAAAAAAAAAAAGAAAGAAAAAAAAAAAAAAAAAAAGAAAAAAAAGAAATAATGAAAGAGATAAAGATATAAAAATAAAAGAAAAAAAGAAAAGAAATAGAAAAGAAAGAAAAAAAAAAAAAAAATAAAAGAAAAATAAAAAAAAAAAAATAATAAAAAAAACGAAGAAAAAAAGAATGAAAGAGATAAAGATAAAAATATAAAAATTTTAGAAAGAAAAAAAAAGATAAAGAAAGAAAGAAAGAAATGTAGAAAGAAAGATAAAGAAAAATAAAAGAGAAAGAAAAAAAAAAAATAAAGAAAATGAAACAAAGAAAAAGAGAAAAAAATAAAAGAAAAAAAGAAATAGATAAAAAAGAAAATTTAAAGAAAGAAATAAAGAGATAAAGAATTGAAAAGAAATGGAGAAAAAATAAATTTGAAAGAAAGAAAGAAAAAAGAAAAATAAAAAATAAAAGAAAAGAAAGAGATAAAAAGAAAATTAGAAAGAAAGAAAAGAATAAAGATAAAAATAAAAAATAAAAAAGAAAATAATAGAAAAGAAAAGAAAAAAAGAGAAAAGAGATAAAGAAAGAAAGACAGAGATAAGGATAAAAATAAAAGAAAGAAAGAAAGTAAGAAATAGATAATGAAAGAAAGAAAGAGATAAAGATAAAAAAAGAAAGAAAAAAAATAAAAAAAGAAAATATTTTAAATAAAAATAAAAGAAAGAAAAGAAAGAAAGAAAATTTAAAAGATAAAGATAAAAATAAAAGAAAGAAATATATGAAGAGAAATATAATAAAGAAAGAAAAAGAAAGATGAAAATAGAAGATGGAAACAAAAAGAGATAAGCAAAAAAATTTAAGAAAGAAAGAAACAAATATAAAAATAGAAGAAAAGAAACAGATAAAGATTTAAACAGATGAAAAAAAAAGAAGGTGATAAAGACAGAAGGTCAAACAATGTTCTCCAGGACCGAAGAGAATGTCAGCTTGAAGGCGTCTAAATGTAGAGTTCATTTCTTTCTTGAGTTAACAACTGATTGAATGTCATTTTCTTTTAGATAATCTTAAAATTTGACTTTATCAATACAGCATATGCTAGGGCGGTTAGCACTCGTACATATATTTGTGTTTGTGTGTGTATTTCTCCTCATCTTCATTCCGAGATAAGATCACACTTTTCATATAGTGACAGAGTAGAAAGAGGCTTATCGGTTATGTTTAAATTGATATATGAATACCCTGAATTATTCAATGATGAATAGAATATCATTTGGTATTCAAAAAGTAGACAAAGAAATGCTCTGCATCAGAAAATCTCTGATATTTTATAAATACCATGCCACTGTAAAATTGCCTATACATCATGATAGAAAACAGCGAGAACTGAAAGAACACATGGCTTAAAAGATTTACTCACAACCTGTACCGTGATCCGACAGAATACCGTGTCTGTCAACATTATATCAGTAATATATTAACATACTAGAAATAAACTAACTGTAATATTAGCATGAATATAAATCCATTCTTATTGTAGCAAATAGAAAATGAGACATTGAAATCATAGCGAAACACAATACAAAACAGCAGAAAAAAAATCTTAGCTATATATGAAACTATATTCATAAATATAACTATAGTAATATGAGTTAGAATTAAAATAACCTGAACAGATTATACTAAAGAGAAAACGACACGTTATAAGCTAATTACTATATATGCGAATTTATTTAACTATTTGTTGAAACTTGACTAATGCATGGAATAATAATACAACACAAAATGTACTTAGAACAAAATGTATTGAAACAAGAAAGTGTACACAATATTTACATATAGTCTTTTGTATATTCCTGGGAAGATCGTTCCTGGAGAATGTGTTGACTTAGTCGCAGTCAGGCAGAGTCTCTGGATTGAATCTCTTGATTCCTCTCACTCTTCCCGGTACCAACCATATTTATATGGTCGGTACTCCACTATGCAAATTAGGTGGATCCTACCACAACAAAAATGTATGAATCTTTTAACCAACTATATGGTAAATAAGGACAGACCGGGTTCTAAAGGCTTGATGGTCTGCCGCAGAAAGAAATGGCAACCTATTGCGGGAAAAAATATGCCTTACCAGATTTTAGCGAAAGATATATCATCGCCTAAGCGTGATCAAAGGAAAACAATAAATAAACTGATGGTTTATATTTATTGATATGTCGTCAACGTGAAGCTTCTTCTTCTTATCCCCCCAGCTATGGGTAAATAGCAAAAGACCGAAGTTCTATAGCCTTGGATGGCAACTGGTCTAACGCAGAAAGAAATGGCAAACTACTGCGGGAAAAAAATCTGCCTCGTCAGTCCTGTACCGAAAGATACATGATCGCCTAAGCGTGTATAGCACATGGCACATAACTGACTAATGGTTTATATTTATTGATATGTCGTCAACGTGGATCTTCTTCTTCTACTTCTTCCCCCGCCTCAGCTATGGGTAAATAGCAGGACAGACCGGGTTCTATAGCCTTTGATAGCAATTGGTCTACCGCAGAAATAGATGGCAACCTACTGCAAGAAAAAAAAATCTGCCTTGTCAGTCATGTATCGAAAGATACATGATCGCCTAAGCGTTTATCACGTATGGCACATAACTGACAATACTTTTGTTCTGGGTCGCACAATGAGGTAGAAAAGATAGATTCCGGAACGTCTATGAAGGTGTTGTATTTTTTCTAAGATCAACTTATGAATATTTTTTCCATTCACAGAGCCGAGTTCGAATTCCAGTCGAATTCATTATATTCACTTACGTGCTAATAATCTTGGGAAAGGTATGAATCCTCTTTTTCCCGACCCCCCAGCTATGGGTAAATAGCAGGACACAACGGGTTCTATAGCTTTGAATGGAAACTAGTCTACCGCAGAAAGAAATGGGCATCCTATGCGGGAAAAAATATCTGCCTCGTCAGTCATGTATCGAAAGATACATAATCGTTTTAGCGTATATCACGCATAACTGACTGAAATATGGATACGAATAATTTTAATAATATGAATATTTATTTTTAAAATTCTGTTTCTTTGCTTCATGCATTTTCTACGGCTTATCAACCATTTGCCAGGAAATATTTTTAGATTGTAGCAATTATTTTGAGATAATAATGATTTAATGATACATGTTTTACTATTTAACCCTTAACATGGTGTAGAATAGGTGGATTCATAATTTTGTTGTATTTGCGCGTATGTGAATATAACAAACCCAACTGGAATATGAATTCGATTCTTCGATTAAGAATTCCGAGTCATTGTTCATTATGCCGCTCGAACGTCCAAATTTAAAGAACCAGGTATTCACAAGTGGTCACCCATCTCGGTACTGAGCAGGCTCGACGTTAGTTAACTCCTGCTAATCCTATATTTTAAGGGTTTTTCAACTTAAAAATTCAGACTAAAACAATTGGTCAACAATGTAAATTGAAAAAAATATTCGTTCATCTGTGGGGTTAAACATAAAGATTCTACTTAAATATCTCGATATTTTCACTAAAAAGAAAAAGAAAAGAATTAAAATTGACTATGGCGTTAATTACTGGAACGGATCGATTTCCTTTGATGATAGAAAAAAGTAAATATTTAATATACGAAAATATTTATAATGTTATATTACTAAAATGTGTAAAATTATTATTAATAAATATAATATTATATTTTATATCCCCAATGAGAACAGACAGATGACGAAAACGTGAAGAGAGTTAGCAAGAAATAACCAAAGAATATTATATTCGCTAATGGCAGCTGAAAGACTATCTAAACAAGAGAAAAATGAAAGAAATTCTAAAATTACGTAGGAAAGGAAGTTTTATCGTGATAGGTGGAAAGAACTAATGATAGTCTTAAAGCAAATCTCATTCTTAAAATCCTAAAGTTCTGTATATATAATAATGAAATAGACTGATCAAAGTAATCAGGACGATCAAAATTATATATATCCTTTTTAGCAAATCTTGGAAGAAAAAATCTTTTATTTAAAAAATTTTAAAGAGAAAACATTGACAAGTTAAAATTGATGAAAATCAGATGACCTTTAAAAACAAAAAAAAATTGTGAATATAATTAAAACTATTTTTTTAATGATTCCACAGGAGAATTTTAACAAATTTTATAAAAATGTGTATAAGAAGACATTGTTAAAAGAATGGAACGCATGGTTTATTCCTGAAGACTTTGGAAAAAATTTTGAATGGAAAATAATAATAAAAAAGCTGGAGTTATTTCTGACAGAAAATTATTAAATTTTAATCCATGAAAAAAAAACCTTTGAACAATAAACATTTATTGATATGCACATTATTATCCAAACTGTCATTCAAAAAGCAAAACTGGATGATATTTTTGTAAGAAAGTAAAGAGTGTCTTGCCCCAAAATAAAAGAAGCTACAAAGGGAAATCATAGAGTAAGAAGAAAGATGAAAACTTGGAGAAATAAAATAACATTTTTGCATTGATTCCACCCACGAGTTTTTTGTGTTTTAAAAAAAAAAAGATATTTAATATAAATTTTTTTTTTGTTTTTTATAAAAGAACATTTGGGAAAATAACCAAGATGATAAAAACATATTTTCAAAGATATTTTTTTAACTAGAAGATTTTAGTGAAAATTACAAATTTCTAAAATATTTTTGTATTGGGCAACAGTAATCATGTATGTTGATAATTTTAATTGTATATATACATATATAAAATAAATATGTATAAATAAAAATTAAAATTGTACATGAATCTATAAAATATTTTATTTATGAAGGCAAAAGAAAAAAAAATTTAAATATTTTTTTATTTAGAGGACGAAACGCATTGGAAAAGAATAGTTTTAATTTTGTCTTTTTATCCATATCTCTAATATCTCTCTCTCTCTCTCTTTCTATCAATATATATATATATATATATAATTATTAAAAAACACCCGAATTAGATTAGATGATAGACGTTTTTTTGCATTTAAGAAACTCTAAGACTTATAAAATAAACATATCTAAACAGATATGGGCATTCACTAAAAAATAACGTTTAAATTGAAAAATCACCTTTAAGTGATATATATATATATATATATATTTATTAAAGACATTTTTATGTTTAAAATTGTTGTTTATTTTTACAAATATTTTTAGCAAATGCTCATTTATGAATAAACAGTAACTTAAATAACATTTAAATTAAATTGA
>CAHIKZ030001434.1:512500-565000 GCA_903632075.3 Acanthosepion pharaonis | reverse complement strand
CTTCCAGTATTTTAGGTTTTTACTTATAATTATTCTGATGAATTACTAATGTATTTTCGACTAATATCTTTCTAATCTCTGAGTGTAGGCATGAGTGTTCCTTTAAATGCTGAGATATTGAACTATGCTCGGCCAAATGAAATGTAAGCCTTTTTATTAGCATCGTCGTAGTAAATCCAACGTACATATTGACATGTTCTGAGATTGTATATATATCTTTGTGTGTCTGTGTCGCTTTTACGAATCTTTATATGGTCCATTTCATGATGTTATAATTCCAGTGAGGTAGCGTATGCCAGTTTTGGAAAGTGCCTGAAAGTCATATGACGCTTTAACCTCAAACCTTTTAAGTGAGATTTTGTAGACGCAAATGGTTGATGCTAGTCAGCGTGACCAAAATTCTTTTTGACCGTTATTCAAACTACTGAACAAGCGAGGTTATGTAGGCACTTTGGCTGTTGATTAAAAGCAAGCGTAACAGGGCAAGCAAATGGAATCGGCAAGCCACGTTACTACTATGCGTTCATTCTGTATATTGAATGAGAAAAATATCTATGTTACTTGTTTCACCTCTATAAGGACGTGGGATTCGTAATAAAATAATTTATAATAAAAGAAAAAACAGATAAATTATAGTAAAAAACAGACATTCCAACCACCTGAAGAATGTCGGAGAGTACAGCGGCCGAAACGTTGTGATAAAGATGGCAACATAGATGAGGACAATATTTAGATTGCTCAGACTATCATCCTCATCCTTGTTGCCATATTTATCACAACGTTTCGGTCGTTGAACGCTCCGGCCTTCTTCAGACGGTTTTAATGTCGAACTGAACCGTCTATTCCGCTCGCTGAGGTAGACTGTTCCACTTCCACGTGCCATGTCCTATAGATGTCAATTATCAATTATCTCCTGTTAAATCCCCTCTCCAAGTTCTACACCGCCTTAACCAGGTATTGAACTCACATTCTTTCGGGCCTGTCACTGAAGCTAACTAACGCGTTATCCATTACACAACTTCCGAAACGTTATCCGTCACACAACAACACACATCCCGCAACCGCCCGTAAAATCTGGCTCCATGAAAGAAAATTTTCACAGTCTGTGAGGCGGTATTCATTTAGATTTAATAAATTATTTTTTTTTAAGCTTTTCACCCCAAGTAAGGCGGGAGTGCCACTAGGACACAAGGAGTTACAGAGAATGGGAGCAAGAGTAAAGAGGAGTGAAAGAGGAAAGGATGCATTTGAATATTTAGAGATAATAGCTATCAGGGAAGCAAGTAAGAGGAAGGGAGTTCCACAGACAGGAAGTGTGACAAATGAAGCTATTGGAGTAGAAGAGACGGCTGCAAAATCAAACAAATTATCATTACAAAAATGTAAAAACTATAGTATTTGACATAGACATAAGAACTAACTTAAAAGGTTTCATAGATATCCCACACATTCTAAGCAATGGTACATATCAAACGTATAAAAAAAAACATCTTCCAACTATGGGTCAATAATAATAAAGCAGATACCACAGTCGATTAACACTTAAGTCATGTGACAATTCTTCTAATGAAACCATCATTAACAATGCGAAAATTGTTAATAAAATCGTTCCAAAAGATGATAGATTTTTGACAAAACACACATACACACAACATAGTATAAAAAGGGCCTCACAGAATAAGAAGCCTCATATTTACACCTCTGTACAACAAGAATGTAAAAACGATCATAGGAAAAAAGATTAAACTCATCCACAAAACCTTTCCACCATAAAGCACTTTCCACAACGTTTTAAAGAGAAACAAATCAGCTTTAAGCAAACCGAGAACATGGCACACATAATAACAAATAACAACAAAAAGTAACCAAAAAATCAGCCAAACAAACCAAACCAAACTGTAACTCCAGAGGAAATTATCGATGTCACTTACATTGTTATTGCCTGCAAAGCAATTTAATATACAAAGACACTGTAAAAATAGCAAATTACAAAGAAACATATATATAGCAAGTGAGAAACTCTGGATAAAGTGTAAGTACAATCACAAAACATTCTTTTCACTTATTATATATCCGAACAGCAGAAGCCTTTCTAAACATATACGGGGGCTAAAAAAAAAAAAAAAATACCAAAAAACAAAATGAACATATATATGTAAAATAAAGAAAACTGCACCAGCCTAAAACACTAAGTTCATAGATTGTAGGGGGTGCAGAAAAACGTTGCAATCACCTTCTCAACTAAAACAATTACCTTGTAAAACTTCACCAATATATGCACTATATATAACGTAGAATATGTAATATACTTTAACCAAAGCCAACATCTTAAACTACCCAATAACTACGATAGCCAAACACGAAAATAAAATCAATGGCTAAATTTATTAAGGAAATACATAACAGACAATAAACATTTTTAGACGAGTAAACGGACAAGAGTCAACTAAACAAATTTTATAAGCAATAGCAAATAATTATTGAATAAATACAAAAGTTATCAATCAATAATGAATAAAGTATTAGGAGAGAACGATCAACTTTGGACAACATCTACACAATAACTGAGGTTGGGCTCTTTTTTTTTCTCCACTCAATAACCTTTTAAATGATTAAAAATATCACCGTCCTCGCCTATCCAGTAGGCGTTATGATAACACAATAAGACAGAAATACTTGATGTTGCTGCATACAATATCCTATTAAACAGCATTTATAAATAGTGGAGCTACCACCCAAAACACGATCTGGTTTTGACCTCAGTGTCCACTATTATATTTACATATGTTCCATCCCTGATATTAGCACGTTTAACCTTAAATATAAAAAAAACCCCTTAAAACTATATTTTTATCATATATAGCAAAATAATTTGTCACTTTGTTTTAAACATTTTATTATATTTTTAAGCCCTCTCGGTTTAACTCGCTGTAAATTATTAATTGTTTAGTTATTTTATTTTATTTTATTTTATTTTATTCGTCAAAATGATTTAAATGTTTTATTATGTAATTTATAAGATCTCTCGGTTTTAACTCGTTGTAATTTATTTATTTTATTTTATTTTTTTTTATTCGTAAACAGTTTTAAACGTTTTATTATATTTTATAAGCACTCTCGGCTTAATTCGCTGTAATTTGTTTATTAATTTTAATGGCCGTATTTTTTTCTCTGTAAATAGTAATTACTAGCTGGTGAAATGAAACTTGATGGGAGGTGGGTAAAAACAGAAAACATAATTACCTTCTAAGTATCCGATGAAGGGGTATCTACTGGAAAAAAAAAAATGAAAAAAAGAAAAAAAATTACCCGTAAACGGCTTAAATAGATTTCGCACCGTTGTGAATGGCTGTTGGTCAATCTCCAATCAAATGTGTGATAACGGGGTATATTTATAGAAGTCAGTGTCTACAAGCATTTTTTAGAGGGCGTTTCAGAGTCTGATCAGCTCTGAGGGGGGTCGATTTGGTGAGGTCAGTATGATGTTTGAAAGACCCGAAACTGCCCAATAATCCATTTCCAGAACATCACTGACGACGCCCTCTAGCGCTAAAAGAGCGTATATTCAAAGCATTGACATTTCCTTCAGCATGCCGAATCTTCGGTAGTTATATGCTTTTGAATTTTTTTTTCTTTTTATACACATCTAGCAATGGTGTAAATTTTCTTCTGTATTCTCTGTGTTTGTGAATAGCAGTACCATGGCCGAAGGATTGTTAATATCTTGTTAATCTCTGCTTCAGTCAATTTTTCACCGCCGTAACTTAGCTTCCCTGTGACTCTTCTATACATACTTTCAGAAACTTGAAAGACAAATTCCATTTCAGCATCCGAACATCAATCTCAGTCAGGCTGTAAAACCGTTTATTGAACAAAGAAAAATAATTTGTGGACATGATAATTGTATTCATTACACAAATCGAAGACGACAGAAGTCTTATCTCGATCCAACATCGCCAATAACATATGGTGTTTGTGAAGAAAATATTAGTAGAAAAATAAATTTGTAAAATTAACAAACTACATTCAGCCATGCAGGACATATTATTGGAATATATTCTATTAATCAGTTTCGGACAAAATAATCACTTCTGCAAACATTAAATAAAATTTACTCATAATTTACGGAGAAAGATAAAAGTTACGCAGCATTTAAAACATAAAATTATTAACCAGAGAAAATTAAGACTTTACGGTTTTATAGTTATTAATTATTAAAAAAAATAAACCCTTCCAGAAACGCATATTTAAATAGATTCTTTGAATTTCCTTTTACATATTGGGGCTTATTCTTGTGTAGTAAGTATCATCAAGTAACCAGTCCAAATAACAGTACCCGTGAAAGTCTCTGTCAAAGTAGTAAGAGAAGATATTAAGAAACATTCCTTTGTCTTGTTTAATTTCATATCAAAACGTTTTTTTTTCTTGAGATGAAACGTCTTAAATATAATAATTAAAAATGTTATATATTACTTCAATAATTTCTTGATTAAAAAAAAAGACATGTTTTGTATTTTACCTGATTTCTTCTTTCCCTTTCATCTTACCTCTTAGGCGAGATTCACCAACTCAAACTTCTACAAATATGCCCTTCCAAAACTAAGCTAATGAGATTATGTCGATTAGGATCCAGTGTGAAATTGCGATTACGAATTCAGGGAAAGCGAAGAAAGTGTTATTTGGAAATTAATCAGAGGTCAAATTTTGAATGAAACTTTGAAGGAAAAATATCTATTTTGGGCAAGGATATAGAAGAGGGATTTAAGTTTCTGACTCTTCCAATCTGCAGTTATAAATACGAAACAGTAAGCGTTCGTGAAGCAGGTATGGATTGTTTCACATATACGGTATATTCTTGAACTGTTCTTTTTAGACTATCACTATTTATGTTCCCTAAACCATTTTATAAAAGTTACAGAATTATGCTCAATGACGGAATAATGGTGATATGAATTAATGCTAATAAAATAAATTAGTACTTTCCTGGAAATATTTATAATAACTTATAATATGACAGTTCAGACGATTTAGCTAGACGAGAAGTTTTTTGCAACACTTTATAGTGTGTTATAATCCTCAAAGTGTTTATTATTGTTCAAGTTGTCGGTATTTTTTGTCGAGATTCACAAAATGTTTCGTTCAATTTTGCAAACCAATCGATTAAATTTGAATAAGCTGATTTTTTAGGGAAAATACTTTAGTAAAACATCTACTTCGCGGTTTTTTTTTAATTTAGTTTTATTTTATAGGACTTCGTGGTAAACAATAGTTCTTAAGAAAATTTCTTTATTTCCTTTTTAACAGCGAGGAAAAATTCTTAGGATTTCTTGCCCTTGAGCAAGCAACATACAACTGGCCATGCGTAAATATGTCTATCTGGTGCCGAATTCTAACTTTTTGAAGCATTTGGTTTTGTGATTTATTTATATTTCACGCAAACGCAACTGGATTCTTGTATATATATATAACAACATAAATAAAAGATATTCAAAAAACAATATTGCATTTTTATTAAATACGTATTTGTTATTTTAACCATGAAATTGTTTTTTTTTAATAGTGACAATATTTTGTATGTTAAATAATAAAACTTCAAATTAAAAAAATAAGGAAAATATATTGTACTAAGTGGCGCATCCTAGAAAAACCAACACTACTTTGCACTCCTCTTACCTGTTTACATTTCTCTACCAAAATTTGGTTTTGATCGGTCAATATATGGTTATTTTAGTGGGTAGGTCGGACGAACAAAAGTCACACAATTTTTATATATAGAATGCGGTGTAAGTCAGGAAAATATAATGTAACTGAAGAAAGGTGCTATACACATGCATAAGACTAAAATAAAATTTTATGAAAAAAAGGCTTCGAAATCTGTCGCTTAGAAGATCTCGAGCAAATTTCATTTTTTTCAGCGACATTTTGGTTGATCTCCTCTGTGGACTCAGTTAACACCTGCTAGGAAATGCACTATACCTGTTACAATTTTCACCATCACAATCTTACAAATATATAACAAGTATTCATTGGTCAATCACCTTCAATCTAGCTTGCTGATTGGTCAGTTCCGACCAATCAACCCGCCTGCACGCGACCAATCTGTTTTCCAGCTCAATATTCTGGGAGCCTCCCACGTGGTACACTACCATTATATAAACAGAACACGTGTAAGCTCCATGAGTAGTTTTTTATCATTCATCTCTCTCTCGCGCGTCTCATTCTTGCTACCAAGTACCAAGATGTAATCTTCAAGAACACCCGTCTTAGCCATTGCGGTCAGACGTTAAAGACCATTACCAACATTCACGCAAGTACGAACTCTGAAATCTCTTCTGAACTTTTACCAACTTTACAACTCACAATTCCAAACACGCTAAAGAAACTTCATTCTTCTAAATTACAGTTTAATATTACTTCCTCTTAATATGAACTCAGGTACAACTATTGCGTAATCAAAGGGACACGACTCTGTCTTACCTCTTTAGTTCGCATGCCTGTATATCAAATATTAATAAATTCAATTGTTATGTTTTCAAATCATTCCGTTCTGTTTTGTATTTTATACTATGTGCTATTTACGTTAAATATAAATTGCATTGCGTCCACGCATTGTCCTTAATCACACCTTTCCTAGCCAAAGTTAAATATTGGTAACTCAATCACCACAATAATGGTAATACTATCGCGACACCTCCCTTACCCCTTGATGAAATTCTGGTAAGTTTTCTCATCTTTGTGTAGATTTCCAACTTTATTACTTCGCTGAATATTTTGCCAGTGCGAATTAATTTTTCTCTCGTTTTTGCAACTTATTGTAAGCCCTTTTGTAAACTAGATCACTCTTCCAAGACAAATGTTTTTGATTTGATTTTTTTTTTACCAACCGTACCATTCCTTCCACTAATTACCCTATTGAACCGTGTTTATATAGACACAGAAGTTCACTTGTCAATTCTGACACCTGACAACCCGTCAAATCTTATGAAATATACTCAAGCAGGATTTCTGTCTCGTCTGTAGTTATTAACTTTCTCTTCTTCATTGCCATCGTGCGATGATTACAGACAAACTTCAGCAAGTATATATTCTGAATCATACTATAACTGTATACTCTGTATTACTGAATATACTGTATACTATATTACTAAATACTGTATTAGTAAATACTGCATTACTAAATACAATATTACTAAATCTTATACCAATAAAAGATCCGGTGGCGACTTCGGGTAGAGATTTACTGTCGATATAATAATGAGGAATGGGGTGCGTCTTATGAATGAAACTTTAGTGCAGTAGGAGGGGGAGTTTACGAAGATAAGGCGGATATAAAACAACCGATGACTTGTAGAGGTCAGGAATAAGGTGACCAGGGAAGCACCTACGATAGAGGCTTTTTTTTCTTACAGTGTTTCAACTTCCTGTCTGGATACGTCTCTAAATAACATGAACATTTTAAAAATATTTTAGTTTAGTCTTGCACAGGGATACAATATTAGAGACGCCGGTGAATATTAGAAACACGATCTTAGCAACAGTCGATATTATTAGTTTGTAATAAATAAATTCTTTTTTTGTTGTTTTTTTTTCTGCTGGGGGGAGGAACCAAATCTAACAACGAATATATCATTGCAACTGACCTTTCTTTAAATATAGCGAACAGCTGATGAAAAATGTCTTCCATATAGAATTGTTCAACTCAAAAATAAGCATCTGTCTATATTTCTGAGATGAGGTATTATGTACATTATGTACATTGCTTGGGCTATCATCCTCATCTTTGTTGCCGTATTTATCACAATTTTTCGGCCGTTGTACGCTCCGGCCTTCTTCAAGTGTTTGGGATGTCGAACTGAACCCTTTATTAAAAAAAAAAAAAAAAAAAAAAAAAACAAAAACAATATGAGCACTGGTAAAAATGGTTGCTGAAGACATTAATTTTATAAGTCCCAGAAATTCATATATATATATCCTTAAGGACACATATTACAGTGGATAAAGGCGTTGGTTAGAGTCAGTGACACGACCCAAAGAGTTGTCAATTCAATACCTGGTTAAGCCAGTGGGGGGAACTTGGAGAGGGGAATAATCAGCTGATAACTGAAACTGGCATCGATTAGACATGGCACGTGGAACTAGAACAGTATACCCCAGTGAGCGAAATAAAGGATTCAGTTCGACATTACAACCACCTGAAGAAGGTCGGAGTGTACAACGGCCGAAACATTGTGATAAATATGACAACAACGATGAGGACAATTTAGATTACTCGGACTATCATCCTCATCTTTGTTGCCATATTTATCACAACGTTTCGGCCGTTTTATGCTTCGGCCTTCTTCAGGCGGTTTGAATGTCAAACTGAACCGTTTATTCGCTCGCTGGGGTTGACTGTTCCTCTTCCACATGCCGTGTTCTATGGATGTCATTTATCAGTTATCTCCTTTTAAATCCCCTCTCCAAGTTCTACCCCGCCTTACCCAGGTATTGCACTCACACTCTTTCGGTCCTGTCACTGAATCTAACAAACGCGTTATCCATTACACAACTTCCGAAACGTTATCCATCACACAACAACACACATCCCGCAACCGCTCGTAAAATCTGGATCCATGTAAGAAAAAATTTCATAGTCTGTGAGGCGGTATTCACAGAGATTTAATAAATTAATTTTTTTTAAGCTTTTCACTCCAAGCAAGGCGGGAGTGTCACTAGCACGCAAGGCGTTACAGAGAGTGGAAGCAAGAGTAAAGAGGGGCGAAAGAGGAAAGGATGAAGAGAAGGACGGGGAAATACATCAAGGCATTTGGAGATGTCGATTTACATTGTATTTGAATATTTGGAGATTATAGCTATCAGGGAAGCAAGTAAGAGAAAGGGAGTTCCACAGTCGGGAAGTGCGAGACATGAAGCAATTGGAGTAGAAGAGACGGCTACATTTAACCGTTTCGACAGTGAAAGGGTGGGATGAGATACCAACGTTTAAATTCATGTAGTTTGGGAACCAGTGAAAGTAGCTCGTTGGAGCAGATACCGTGAAAGCATTTGTGAAAAAGACAGAGGGATGCGACAACACGTCTGTGAGAGGGCGACTGTAGACGAGATGCCAGACCATATCCGTCTCTGGATTTTGTCGAGGACGAACAGCGGGGTCTCTAGACCATATATGGCAGTAGCATTCCATGCAAGGGCGAATGGTTGATTTATAGATTTGAAGAATGGACTCGGGCGAGAAAGACTTTCTGGCGCGACACAGAGAATCAAATTACCTTGCGGTAGATAAAATACACATTTATACGTCCACCAGCCGCAACATATCCATAATATTTTGATTGAAACGCTCACTCTACTTTTCAATAGAAATAAAATGATTTCTACTTCAAATAAATCTTGACAAAGTTTATTAACGTCACTCTACCGCTAAACATGATTTCATATTTAACTTAGTATTTTTCCGCTTACAGTCATATAGCGTTAAAATATCATTTCCTTTATGATCACTGAAGTTAAGCAACGTTGAATCTGGTCAGTAGCTTGATGGGCGGCCACTTTGGAATACCTACTGTGTGTTGTAAATTGGGATGTGGTCTGTTGGATAATAAATCGGAATTGTTAATCGGAGAGCCGAGTTCGAATTCACATTGGGTTTGTTGTATACACTTACGCGGAAATAACTTTGGAAAAGTTACGAATCCACCACTTCACCCCACAGCTCTGAGTTTATTACTAAGATTTGTATCCGTAAATGATTATTATCTCGGAGAAACAAAAAAAAAAGCTCTTACAATCTAAAACATATTCTCTCATTAAATAACGTGCAGTAGGTTGATAAACTTTAAATAACTTACAAATTAATCGATGTACTTTTTCTTGCTTACTTCCTTCGAATTTATCAGGGAAAAGAATTACATTTTCTGTTTTTCCATGCTACGCTAGTCTTTTATTCAGCCATATTATGACTTCATGGGTATTTTCAAAACTATTACCTTTTCTTTAATATTTCTACAATGTTGGCTGATTTCTACTAATTATTTCATACTCACCCGGATCGTGACTTCTTCCTCTACAGAGGAGTGTTAGATGCTCTGACACATTTGCACAATGGATAACACTCTTTATTCATCTCTCACATCTTGATGATGGCTAGGATGGTAGATTTAAGGCATAACCATTGTTGGGATTTTTAATATCAATATTTGGTATGTGTACTTGGTGAGGACAGAACTTTGTCGTCATGATCAACCAAACTAGTTTCGTCTTTAGGTAATTACCGAGGAGGAAATATAGATAACTTTTATATTTTCAAATAATTAAAAGAAGATAATATTCGATAATTCAAATTATTTTCATTATAGAAAGAGACATCCATTTTTAATATATATATATATATATATATATATATATATATATATATATATAGATAGATAGATAGATAGATATAGAAATAGATATATAGATATAGATATATAATTATTTATTTAAAAATATGATTCCATCGCTACATAAGAGTTCTCATATTTCAAAACTTGTTTTGAAACATGAGAACTCTTATGTAGCGATGGAATCATATTTTTAAATAAATAATTATATTTAGGCCCTACTTTTGTATCGAGCATTGTTTTTTAAAGATAATAACAGAAATACTAAAGAACTTTTTCTATATATTTTCACACACACACACACACACACACACACACACATATATATATATATATATATATATATATATATATATATATATATATATATATCTTCGAAAATTGTACACACCGACTCTACCAGACAGACGGAAAAATGATCAATAAAAACCAAGTGCGCGCATGCACATACATTATCATTACAAGACATGGAAACATGAAATCTACAATGAAAAACAAATACAGTTACTAAAATGAATCTGGATGTTCTCTTCCATAACTTATTTCCCAAAAATGGGAGGAAGCTTTTAAAAAGCGACACATGTTACATTTATAAATATTTCCTATTTCTCTATTCTGTCTTTCTTTAGGATTTTAATCCATATTGGATAACAATTCATATTTACGTACATAGGCTGTCTGAAAAGTAATGGCACTAGGCTCACAAAAAAATGTATTTCAATTCCAAACAACAAACTCCTCATCTCCCTCCAGGTTAATGCACCTTTCCATCCTTCTCTGCAACGCTTCAATACACAGCCAGAAGGATTCTTCTTGGATGCCTCTCAGCTCTTTCGTTACGACCCTGATGATGGCCTCCACGCATCCGAAACGGGTCCCCTTGATGACCCTTATGTATTTGGTGAAAAGAAAACTCACATGGAGAAAGATCAGGTGAATAGGAATGTTTTTCCAGTACGCCGATGTTCTTCTTGGCCAGGAACAGCTGGTAGCTCAGGGCATTTTGAGTCGGTCCGTCGCCGTCGTAAGCAGCCACGATATTTCTTGTCGCAAAAACATGTGAAAAAAAAAGTAATGATTGCATAAAGCTAAGATTACAGTTATATAATCCCAAGATATCCTGATAGATGAGAGCATAATTCTATTATCTATTTTTCAGGTCACACAGTACACGCAGACCCTTTACTTTTCTGACAGACTTCGTATGTTAAGCACATAGACTCACCTACTGAGAATACGATCCAAGCCTTAAGGGTTACCCATCAAAGTATTCCACCTCTTGTGATGCACTTCTCCATCTTTCTATACCCTGCTGGAAGGACTTTTCTTGGTTGCCTCTCAGCTATGTTGTTACGACCCTCTTAAGGGCCTCCACGCTTTCGAAACGGGTCCCCTTGATGATCCTCTTGATGACCCTGTAGTGCTTGGTGAACATAAAAGTCACACGGAGAAAGATCAGGTGTATAAGGTTGATGTTTCAGTACGGCGATGTTCTTCCCGGCCCAAAACAGCCGGTTGCTTAGGGCGTTGTGAGGCGGTCCCTCGCCGTGGTAAGCAGCCACGGTATTTCTTGTCACAAAACCATATGAAAAAAAAGTTGTAATGATTGCACAAAGCTAAGATTACTGTTATATAATCCCAAGATATCATGATAGATAACAACACAATCATCATCTATTTTTCGCCTACAGCTCGCACAGTACAAGCAGTCCCTTTACTTTTCAGACAGGCCTCGTATATTAAGCACATAGAATCTCCTACTGAGAATACGATCCAATATTCTCCAAGGTAGGTGAAAGTAAATTGTTCGCTCAGACAGGATGCTAGGTAATGTCTAAAATGTTTGGAATTCAATGTTATCCTCTTAGATATATTGCCAAACAACGCGAAAGAGACAAGTTTAAATTATTAGTCACCACTAGTTGGTAACAGAAGCTATATAATCATACCTAAGCAAGGTCGAACACACCAGCCCTTGTTGGAATTCGAACTCGGAGCGCTAATATTACTTTTAGTTTCTATAACCGCTACCCACAAATGCATGCATTGATTATTTTTGTTTAATCTCAGATTAAAATTCGCACAATGACTTTTTCATTGTCAAGCTACGCAAATAAATGGTGACGTGAAAATATAATCCCTGCTTACTAGAGACAAATTTCCGGAAACTAGGTACATTTATCAGTCATTTGCGACAATAAAACGGATATGTGAAAGCATAAATTTCAATGGACAACAAAATTTGAAGCCTTGGGCCGAAGATGTTTATATCTTCTTGTATATTATATATCTACCATTCGTTCGTGCATCGAATATTGTTGCCATATATATATTCCTGTTATTCTTTCATCTCATGTGCCATGTCCTTTCAGGACGTAGACGATCATGGCTCTCCACCTCTCTCTATCTCTTGCAGCTCTCAATAAGTTTCTTCCATCTGCAACCTCCCCATGGTGACGTTCTATCATCCACATGCTAAAGCCGCTATATCCTGCGTTGTTTTCCCTTGTCTCTCTTTCCCATAATTCTATCTGCGATTCTCCAGCTCCCTCCTCATAGTGTGTCCCAGAAACTTCAGCTGTCTCTACCTGATGTTAAGTATAAGCTTCCTTCTTGTTTGCAACCACTCTAAGACCTCATCGTTGCTCACACGCTCGGTCCATGATATCCTTAGCATCCTTCTGTAGAACCACATATCCTTCGCCTCATTTCTTCAACTTTGAGGAATTCGTCCAACATTCGCTGCCGTAAAGATGGACTGGTGTCACGTAACAGCTCAAAATGTTCTTGTTTATCAAAGAAATCCTATCTCCAAATTCTTGGAAAAATCCGAAGAAGGATCTGTAATTTTATAAGTCCTGAACCGGCATCACGGCATCAGACATTTTCATACCACCATGAACTGTCTTTCCTTTGATTTTTTCTATAAATATTTTCATGGCTATTTTTCGAATGAGCTTCCAACCTTAGCATAATTTTAAGGGTATAACTAGATTGGTACATATGTCTTATAGTTTCACTGTTGAAATAGCTAGATGGAACCGTTGTTTATATTTTAATCATTTTTTCTTGCACTTTGCGCCTGTGTAATGCATCTCCAGTTTCCTTCTTTCCTTGCAGCTGCAACATTCAAAAATTTAAATACAATATCAATTGCTATCTCGTGTCTTTCCGAAACCTGATTTTTATTGTCCTATCTAGTCACTAATGTCTTCTTAATCAGTCCCTATAACCCCAATTGATTCTTAGTGACATTATCGCCTTGCTCTGAAAAAAATATTTTAGTGTTTTCAATTTTCCAGTCTCTACTTTTAAACGAGACACTAGTTTAGCAAATCAGTTAGACAAATTTAAAATCTTTCCGTTTCGAATATTTCAAATAACCATTCAATGTCCTTGAAATGGACACATTTATTGTTCTTTCTTGCTTTTTGTTTCTCTTTTCACTTCAGTTTTGAAATTAGAATCTATTTCGAGTAGAGATAATAAAAACGTGAATATTTCATCGAAAGGAGAAATACGATTTTCATGAAAAGGATATCTGGTATTTCGTTTCAATGACTTGAATACTGAAGACGAGATTAATACTGTCCGATGTCTTTGATTTTACCAGGGATGAATATATAAATCAAATGAAACAAATTATAAAGATTTTTTTTAAAACATTGTTTCCTTAAATATTTCAAGCATCGCCTGATAAAGAATAGTGGTTTAAACTTTGCGCTTAATCAACTTTAAAAGGTCAAAAAGGTGATTCGTTTTTCACTTTGCTTTATGACTTCAAGGTAATTTCGCAAAACCAACGACTCGTCCTAACGATAGAAAATTGATAAGATGATAATTTCGTCTTCTTTTGTTCGTCTTTATTTTAAAGTAATCGATACGTACAATCTCTTCACATCTTCGATTTTTTTTAATTGTTTTCAGATTGAGGATTTGATTGTTGCCACTCGATAACTAGTAACAACAAGTATCCTTGCAAATGCTCACGAAGATTCATATTATTATGGACTAGTTGATCTGGTGGAGACAAAGTACAGTAATGGATAGCGGCTGGGATTGAGGAATCGGAGGGCCGAGTTCGAATTCCAGTCGAATCGATTGCATTCACTTACGTGCTAAGAAAAGGTATGAATCCTCTTCTTGGGTAAATAGCAGGATAAACCGGGTTCTGTAAACCATGGATGGCAACTTGTCTATCGTAAAAAGATTGTGGCAACCTACCGCAGGAAAAAATCTGCCTCGTCAGTCATGTATCGAAAGATACATGATTGTCTAAGTGTGTATCACGCAAGGCACATAACTGGCCATCAACACAAAACCGTGTTCAAATTCCTCATCTCCTTATTTTTTAATTCAATAAATTTTATTTCAAATACCAATATGCAAAAGAAAAATATAGAATGCGAATAAATTAATAAAATAATTCAAATAAATAAAATAAAATGTATTTACATTGTTCGGACTATCATCCCCATCTCCGTTGCCATATTTATCACAACGTTTCGGTCGCTGTACACTCCGGCTTTCTTCAGGTGGTTGGGATGTCGAACTAAACCCTTTATTACGCTCACTGGGGTAGACTGTTCGAGTTCCACGTGACATGGATGTCAGTTATCAATTTTCTCCTGTTAATTCCCCTTAAGTTCTCCACTGCCTTAGCCTGGTATTGAACTCACAATTTTTGGGTACTGTCATTGGATCAAACTAACGCCTTTATCCACTGTGGCATGTGTCGTTGAGGGCAGATATGAGTATGATAATCCGAACAATGTAAATAGTGTACATAATAGCTCATCTCAGAAATATAGACAAAATAAAATGTATAAAAAAGAAACTAGCATATGACTAACATATATGATTAGCCCTATGTATATTAAGTTGTAAATTCCTTCCCCAACTTCCCTTAATAGCCGAGGGATCTCTACATAAAGACACTAAAATAGTAATGATCTGTGCATCGATTCCATATGTAGTCGGAAGGATTGTGAAGAAATCTTGAATCATGCTGATTCTATAGCTATCTACAGCCCCCTGCTTTTTGTAGATGCGCCCTCTTATTTCTAAGGGTAGTTATGTTAAAAAGAGTGACATGCTACAAATCGAAAATATTAAACTGACAACAGGTTTTCTTCTGAAATTACTTTGACAGATGTGTATTCAAACAAATAACTGCCGTTTTGGGTATGACAATAAACTACATCCGGCAGCAAGGCCTTTGATCTGGAGGTTTTAAGGACAGTGGAATCACCTCTTAATTGTTGCTATTCTTAGGTCCGGCCCGACCCTAGATGGTAGAACCTGTTAATGTCCCAACTATGGGGGAAATTGTGAACTCCCCAACCGGGGTTAAATCACTATGAAAGCGTGGAGAGTAATTATAAGAATTTATTACAGTCTAACCCGGATATAAGATACCCGGATATAAGAGAAACACGGATATAAGAGAGATTTTCTCTGGTCCCAAAGTAGAGCCTGTGTTACTTAAAAAAAATAGACCAAACCCGGATATAAGTGAAACCCGGATATAAGAGACTTCTAATCCGGTCCCGACAACTCTCTTATATCCGGGTTACACTGTATTACTCAATGTAGAGTACAGTAGTGTTATTAAAACCTCGGAAAATTCCATATATCTTTAGTCATTTCTAAGATACAACGGTTAAGAGTTAAATCTATCAATTAGACAATTTTGCTGTTACACACACTCTCTCTCTCTCTCTCTCTCTATATATATATATATATATATATATATATATATATATATATATATATATATATAAAAAAGAGAGAATCCGTAAACGTTTTGGTTATAATGTGGATTTTTTAAATATATTAATATATTTATAAAAACCACATTATAACCAAATATAATAATATAAATAAAAAATATCCACCTTATAACCAAAGACATTTGCGGCTTCTCTCTTCTATTTAAAATATACCCTTTTCTGTCATTGGAACAAATGTAACCTCTCACCACACACACACACACACACACACATATATATATATATATATATATATATATATATATATATATATATATATGTGTGTGTGTGCGTGTATGTATGTATATATGTCTGTATGTATGACTAGCAATAAAATAATTTAGTTATGTGTTTAAATAGTCTCGTCAGATCCAAAATTTCATATTTCAAGAATAGTACGAAATTCGTTGAAAATATCCAAACTGTCAGGTGTATACAAATGCTTTCTAAGATAAGTTCTTTGATCTGGCTTCGAACCAATGGAACTGCTATGCGGTAGCGCGCAGAATCCGTCTTCGAAACACGTGCTCTAGCGCTACAGAAACATAAAGATCTTTAGCAAATAAGAGATACCACATTATTTGAGTCCTTTCAATGACGTCAACAACTAATATCAATAACATATGCAACTCGAGCAAAAGCAAATGTGATGTTCGGAAATGACCTGAGTATGGTCCCAAATGAATAACTGCCATCCTGGGTATGACGATAAACATATAAAAATATAAGCAGATTTTAAAGTAAAAACACCAGTAATACATTTTCATAGTAAAAAAAGAATACTAGTAATAGATATTTTGAAAAAAAAAAACTACATAAAAATTTCTAGCAATGCATTTTTGAAAAAAAAATACCAGCAATAGATTTTGCAAAAGAAATTACTGTTGCTTCTTATATAATTTTTTTTGCCATTAAATGACCCATAGAGATGTTGATATGCTGCTAAACAAACAATGAAATAAACGACTAAATGGAATGAATCCCAAAGAGGAATGTCATTATTTAATTCAGAAAAGTTGTACAAAAATAACTAAAACTAAAACAAATATTTTCAATAACGGCAACCAGAAAAATCGTTAGGGCAGTTAACTAGAATAGAAAATAATTATATATTCAAGCTGTTAGCTTTCCACACTTCCAAGCACATAGATATTGATTGATTCCTTCGTTCATTTTTTACGGCTTATCAACTCTTTGCAGATTATTTAAAGCCGCAAATTATTATTAGATTGTAAAAATGTTTTCGAGATAATAATGGTCTATTGATACAAGTATCAGTAATTAACCCATAGCTCGGGAAGAACATGTGTATTCATAACTTTCCGAAGCAATTGGACCTTGCATCTCAGATTAAAAATCCCGTGCCATCATCCATTACATCACAAGCATATCCAAGTTTACAGCCCCTTGAATTTCCAAGTCTTATTCCATCAAGATACCGACCAGGCTCGTAGTTACTTAGGTTCGGTGATTGTTCGGAAACCAAGCTTTTAAAGTTATGTGGCCGTAAGCCTTTGATGCATTTTTGCCTAGCGAGAATGTTCCTACATAATAATAGATCCCAAATGTATGACATGACAGTATACATTAACAATCGAGTGGAAGAGCAGTACATGATATGTTTGAATATTTTGTGACCAGCAAGATGCTTTGAATTAATTTTAATCGCTATAATCCTCACATCATGCCCGTAGAATCTTGTGACTGTTTTAAAAGAAGGCTAAGATATTTAAAATTTGAGTGGAACCTTAATTAAACGGAATAATAAGAGGATCGTCCGTTAAAGCTAATTGTCCGTTAAAATTAATATATATATATATTTTTTTTTTTTTACACCCAAGTAAACAACAGCGGCTATTCACAGAGCTACCAGTCTCTGTCTGTTGATTGCGGCAGTAAACAAGCGGCCAATTCTGGAACTAACGGACTTTGCTCGCAATGCGCGGGCGTTTTGAGTTCCAGCTTGACACTAATATTTCTGCGGATTTTGTTCGTTAAATCCGGAGTTCGTTGGTTCCGGGATCGTTAATTCGAGGTTTTACTCTATTACCACAGTACATCTTCAAGTGTCTTTTGATAAAACAAATGTCATGAGAATTCTATATATCATGAAATTAGTTTGTAATGTACTTCTATCAGAAAATAAGTATTGTCTTAACATCCAGTAGGTGATCTGAAATCACAAACGGAAAATTGAAAGGGAAGAACTTTACATTTAGATTAATCCACTGAGAACAATAAACCGGCCAATTTCGTGTGTTACATACGAATATCTGCTGCTGACAAAAATTAAAGATCTCTTGTTTGGCAAAGGTGTATCTGTAATACAAATACATGTGTTCCGTTTGAGATACTAGAGGCATTTATAAATGAAAATAATTATGGAGGATTAATGTTACTATCTGTATCCATATTGGTTAATACATATCCAGATTCTTCGAAGTTTGGTAACAGATCTCCAGATACAATGGAAACACATTATATAATTCAGATGGGATAAATCTGATAAAAGCATCGAATTTCTCCACTGAGTCTAGACTTAAAATATATATTGAAAACCATCAACTCCTGTGTGTGCCGAAATACAAAAGAATACATATTATACGTACCTCCATTTCAGTAGGGGATATTGAAGGAAAAATGCTTCAGTGTATTTAAGTAATCGTTAAAACAACTTATCTGTTTATTAAAAACAAAAGAAATATAACTATAATAAAATATATTTTTCTTCTTCAGATCATAGCCCAATCATAGCTCACCACAAGTTCCCATGTTCTGTAATACTTGTCTCTTTACTCTCCCTTGCACGCCTTGATCTGCCATTGATTTTACTGAAATTTATTAGGGACGTTACTCTTTCCCCCTGTCTCTCTCTTTTGGATTCGGTATGTCCTGTGAGTGTCAAATTCTACAAACCTTCTCTCCTCATTATCTCCCTTCCGCGTCCTGATCTGCCATCGATTTCCCTGACATTTATTAAGGACGTTACGCGTTCTCCCTATCTCTTTTTTTTGCCTTCGGTATGACCTATGAGTGTCAAATTCTACAAACCTTCTCACCTCATTAAGTGTCCACAAAATTTCAACGGTCCCCTCTTGATTACAAGTGTAAATCTCCGTTTTGTTTCCATTGTGCTAAATACTTCCTTTTTGATCATATGTTCTGTTCATTAGCATTCTAACAAATTAGCTTTAAAGACACATTTCAATAGATTTTATATTGTTTCTATGAAACTTTCCTGTTTTTAAATGCTTTGCTTATATTTTTTGGAAGGCACCTCTCACTATTAACATGCACCATCGGTTTCCGGTGTTACATTTTCCATCCAGTGTTCAAAAAAATCTTCTTACTTTTCTGTATTTGATTGATTTTAACATGATTAATTCGTAACTAGTTACATCTCTGTATTAAAACGGACAAACAAGCAGTATTGCTGAACATAATGCAAGACATTATACAAGTATAAATACACTAATACACACTGCCAAATAAGCCAATGCCGAAAGCATTTTAAGAAAGGAAATTGTCACTACAGAATGCACTCATGTAAACACACGGTCACCTTCACAATCATTTTTCTCTGGCCGTTTCGCATGATGGATACACTTCCCTGCGGCTGTAATATTAGACGTCAGGGAATAATCTTTTACCATTATCCGTATTTTCTTTTTCTCTAGTTTCTAGCGGGTTATTCATAGTAGTTTGTACAGGCTTATTTAAGTGTGACAAACCAACTGTTACCACGAACGAACGAACGGCATCGGTGCAATGTAACGTTAATTACCTTTACAGTAGCAGTACTACTACTACTACTACTACTACTAATAATAATAATAATTGAACATCTTTTATGAGATTGCACGATATTGGCACCCACTGAATAAAAAATTCGGCATGAAAGATTTGGCCAATATATGCACTGGAAAATCTGCAACTTCTCCGGGAAGGAAACTGAAAGAAACTGCTATGAACATCACCCACACCCGGTTAGAGAGATAGGACCTGTTACAATTCTATGGGAATACACAATACACACTGAGAGAACAATCAAATTTAACCACCCTGTCATTGTTATTCGAGACGTAAACAAAAAAAAGTTCCCCCTTATTGATATGACAGTCCCTACAGACTGCAATGTATCTTTGAAGATCTTCAAAGAGTTATCAAAATACAAGGACTTTGATATCAAAATCTCAAAAATGTCTCACATAGGAACATCAACAATCCCTGTTGTAGTTGGAGCCCTCGGATTGTTTGGAAAAGATTCCAGTAGACTAATTGAAGTGATTGCAGGAAACCCATGCCTTAAAGAAATACAAACAAATGTATTCACGAGTACAGCCCACACCTTACGAAGGGTTTTATCTATGTAAAATATGCTTTTTTTTGTCAGTGCAAAATTTCATGATGCCATTTTTAACCTTAGGTCTCTGGGCGGGACCTCGAAAGAAATGTGTACACACCAGAAATCAAAGGAAATAAAAAAAAAATAAAGAAAATCTTTGTTAGTGTGTCATATTCTTGGATCTTAATATCTTTGGGAATGTATACTTTCTGCTCAATGATAGTAAATTTTCTTAAATATAGCATGGGACTGTAAAAAACACATTATAACTAAATCCCAACAAAGTCATTGCCATTTTCAATCGCTTTAATATTCGACGCAGAATCTTTCAAGGAGATGCCTTGTAAACCTTTCTCTTATATCTGCCCTTAATTCTCCTTTCGTATGAATGGAATAGTAAGAAATATGGATAACAAATAAATACATAACAGAGTATTCAATCACTTATTCAAAATGGACGACTTCAAAGCTGTTGCCAAGGACGAATCTGAGTTGAATGGCCTCCTCAGTGCTACAAAATATTTCAATTATGCCATCGGTGTGGATTACATAAACGCGTAAAAGTAACATTCAATGAAGGGAGAAGTACATAAGCACTTAAGAGATCTACATTTGTCACAAAGTTTAAGGAGCTGGAACATGAAGAAGCCCTAAATTGCTAGTAGTCAGCGAAAGAAATGGAACACAGCACAAAGAAAGATAAAGGAGAAAGTAAGAAAATAACTTGAATTCACAAAGCAGAATGTCAGCCATAAACGCTTTGGCTGTCCCTGTGGCACAGTGCAGTTTTAACATCCTTAAGGGGACCATAGCTGAATCGATATCAAAACGAAAATGTTTCTTACTTGCCACCGCATGCATTAACTTAAGACCAATGTTTATCGTCTGTATGTGTCCAGTTACAAAGGAGGTCCAATGATTAGTTTAACTAGAGCTGTCCTACAAAACCACAACAGTCGGTCTTCAAATATACCTGGAAACTACAGAATACTCGATGATGATCTGTGTCAAAAATATGAACGAAATAATAAACTTTATTCAGTAACAAAGGAAGCCAACAAATTCAAAAAGTAATTTTCATTTGGATGAACAAGTGCTAATAAAGCATAATAAACAATATCCAATGTATCAAATACAGAAACGAGGGCAAGAGAAGTGTTTGCATGGTCAATACTCTGCCCGTACAAAACGAGCAGGTGTATACAAACATTATGCTATTATATATATATATATATATATATATATATATATATATATATATATATATATATATATATATATAGATAACTAGACTCGTTTCGAAAAACCCTCAATTTTTTGATTTGCTAATCAAATCAATCTCGAGGGAAAAAAGGTTTTAAAAAAAGAAAGAGATACAAACATGAACTTCTGCCGACAAAAAAAATCGCACAGATGCAGGTCTGAAGCCCAAAAAAAAAAACCCCGATACGAGTAACAACTAACAAAAAAGAGCTCAATACAACCGTAGAGCAGACCTAGATACACCTAGTGAGCCAGACAAACCTACCTAGGTTTCACCCTAAACGGATCGTCAGCCAAACTTTCCCTGACGATCCGTTTAGGGTGAAACCTAAGGTTTGTCTGGCTCACTAGGTGTATCTATATATATATATATATATATATATATATATATATATATATATATATATATATATATATGCCATGGGTCCTTACCTATAACTACAGAATGAACTCTTTCTAACACTATGTATACTACGCCTCTCAAGAGAGAGGTCGAATCAAGACGATAGTAGTTAACTCCAAACCAGACTGACAGTCATACTAACACCTTCCACATCTTGTATCATTATTTCGTGTATTATACCTTCGTTATTTCTACTCTTTTGTTCGTGTTGTTCTTCCTTGGTCCTAACCTGGACTATAACAGTGGCGACGAGGTTATTGAAGAAACGAATTCTACGCGCAGACAAAAAAAAACTAAAAGAATACAAGTTCTACGAGAAGATAAAAGATAAAAAAAAAATTTGGACACAAACCATAACAGTGGGGACGAGAATATTGAACTTTTTGCTATCGGTCGTGCATGACAATATATATATATATATATATATATATATATATATATATATATATATATATATATATATATTATTATTATTATTATTATTATTATACTATACGTTATATTATATTATTATATTATACATACCAATACTCTACCCGTACCAATCTGACGTAGACCAAGAAATAAAAGAGCATATAACATAAATGAAAGGAAATAATAATAATAATAATAATAGATTTATATTTTGTCACAAGGATTAGGAAACTGGAACAAGAAGAAGCCTATAAGTACGAAGGACGTAGCGAAGGAAATAGAATATAACTTATCCAAATGACAGAGAAGTTAAGAAAGGAATACTGCATGCGTATGCGTCTGGTACTGAATACAGAGTTGAATTTAAAGAAATAGTAACAGATTATCAGTCATAAACACCTTGGCTATCTCTGTGGTGCAATGCAGTTTCAACATCCTTGACTGGAGCATAGCTGACATTAAGTGAATGGACGCCAAAAAGGAGAATGCTTCTGAACTGCCACCGCATAAATCCTCCCAAGGCTGATGTTAATCGTCAGTATTTGCCCCGATCCGAAGGCAGTGGAGGATTAGTTCAACTAGAACTGTCATACAAAACTACAAAAAAAACAAAAAAAAACGGGCCTTCAATGATACCTGGAAACTACAGAAGCCTGTATGTGTCAAAGAACATGAAAATAGTAAGCGTCTTTATTCCGTAATAATCGAAGCCAGCAAGTTCAGAATGGAGTACGTAAAGCAGAATACACCGATTGAAGTTACAAAATACTTAGAAATTAAAGCAAACGCAAATACAACCAACGATATACAGAAACGATTGAAAGATAAACCGCTTCACGGTTAATATTCTGCCCGTAACAAACAAGCTGATGTAGACAAACTCCGTACTTATCAGTGGCTACGTTGTGCAGGATTAAAATTTGAAACGAATGGATTTATTTGTGCTATACAGGACAAATGCTTGTTAACTAGAAATTATCATGCACACATAATGAAAAATTGTGTTAGCCCCAAATCAGGATTCTGTGATAAATATCCAGAAACAATTGACCATCCTGTATCAGGTTGCGCGATACTGGCACCCACTGAATAGAAAACACGGCACGATGAGTGGCCTAATATCTGCATTTAAAAGATTTCAAAACTTATGGAAAGCAAACTGCCAGAAATTTATATGAACACCACCAAGATTCGGTTACGGAGATAGGGCCTCTAACAATTTTATGCGACTTTACAATACACAGAAAACAGAACAACCAAAGTTAATCGCCCTGATAATTATAATCGTAATTAGAGACCGCAAAAACAAAATGTGCCTTCCTTAATTACACGGCAGTCCCTGCAGACTGTAATGTATCTTCGAAGATTTTCAAAAAGCTATCAAAATACGAGGAGGAGGGCTTTGGAACCCAAATCTCCAAAATGTGGTACATGAGTACATCACCAATTCCATTTGAATATTGAAAATATCCAAATAGACGGAAGGGCTTCGTGGCAGTTCATGCCTCAAGGAAATACAAAAAAAATTGCTCTCACGTGTACAGCCCACATCTTAGGAAGGGCTTTTTCTATGTAAAATATGTGTGATTTTTTCAAAAAAATTGCTCAGTGGAAAATGTCATGATGCCATTCTTGACGTTGGGTCTCAGCAACGGACCAGGAAAGAAAGGAGTACACAGCAGAAATCACAGGAAATAGAATAAAAATAATAATAATAGTCATGTATGTACATTTATATATGAAACATTTCACAGAGTTAACCTGTAGAAAAAAACATATTTATAATTTTTGCTTTTGTTAGGCTTTTTTTTTTTGGTTTTAGTAGATTTAAGCATTTCTCTATGGGGACGTTTGTGTATAGAGATTTTATATCTAAACTAGCCATTTATTTGTTTTCAATGCTATTTATAAATAATGTTTTTTATATACGTCTAGTTTAGATATAAAATGTCTATACACAAACGTGCCCATAGAGAAATGCGTAAATCTACTAAAAAAACAACACGAAACAAAAACAAAAAATATAAATGTGTTCTTTTTCTACAGGTTAAGTCTGAGAATTTTCCCTATTTGTTGATGTGGATAACAAAAACATACACACAGATATAAACAAATTTAAAAAAAACTTAGACGTTAAAAACAAATATATGGCTAGTTTAGATATAAAACCTCTATATAAAAACGTGCTCCATAGAGAAATGCTTAAATCTACTGAGAAAACACCCAACAAAAGCAAAAAAATTAAATATGGTCTCTTTCTTCAGGTTAACTCTAAAATTTTTTCCATATTTTTTGATGTGGAAAACAAAAACATACACACATATATAAACAAATAAAAAAAAAATAGACGTTAAAACAAATATATGGCTAGTTTAGATATAATATCTCTATATACAAACCTCACCCTTAGAGAAATACTTACCTCTACTAAAAACACTTTTTTAAAAAACATTTATAGATTGTCAGAAATCTACAAATTTTGAAATAATTTTCTATTTAGTTGTTTGGTTCAGGGTTAATATTAAAAAATTTATCTGAAAAGCGTTTGTCTTATATAACGTCGAATTCGATAGCTGTAATGGCGACCAGCTAATCACTATATCTCTAAACAAATATAAATTAAATATGTCAGCCAGACCACTATCACGGTTACAATAGTTTGCAATAGTCAATTGTTAGACTGTATTCCGTCTTAGGTGAAATAATTGCAGGAGAAAAATATTATGAAAACGAGGATGCAAATGTGCGAAACCCAAAATGGGCACATTGTATTTTTTATTAAATTGACAATTTTCTGAATTCATTCAAAGTCTTATATTTATAATATCTTCCTGTAAGCAGGCAACATGCTATATTTGAAATTGTTACCGAATATTTCAGCCACAAGAAAAATATTATCAGGAAAAAGAAAAAAAAAGGTGATGTGGGCGTTCGCAACGTGTGTTCGCCATTGTTGTAAGATTTTGTGACGTGCATAGATCTTGATTTCACTCTTGATAGAAATTCCATCCTGGAAGAAAGCTTATTCCATCTTAACAAGTTGTTGCAACACTATTTTGAATATTATGTAGGGAAATTGATCTGAATCCAAGATTCATTCACAGCTTAATCTCCATCTGACTTTAGGTCTACAGAAAAAGAAAATCTTATTGAGCTGTCTTTTGGATATCATGGAAAAAATTGTTTGCAAATTTCCAAAGCTCAGTGCATCCTAATACCATTTGCAAAAGTATATCACTTCGAATCTGGGATTTCAGCTGCAGCTATAAAAGAAAAGCAAGTATCGTGCAAAAATTGACTTGAAACAGGACATTGGTCTCCATTTTGATTCTGAGATTTGAAAAACACTCTGGTGAACAATAAAATCATTCCTCGCAATGTAATCATGCCTTCTAAGAGAAGAAATACATCTGAAAGTTTGTTTTTTTTGTTTTTTTTACGAATTAAAATATTTGTTACTTTAGATAGAATTCGGTTAAGCAGAACGAAAGAAAAACCATAAAAATTTTGCTTATGTCGTTTGACCTTCTTTGACCGCATATAACCATTTTATCCGAAAAAAAAGTTATCCTTTAAAGGGGAAACGAATAAACTGGCTTTGATATAGATAATCGATTCACAGAGAATATAGCATAGAAAGATAGACGGTTTCCTTTTGTCTGTTGCTACGGCTTTAACGTTAGTATTAAAAAAGTGGAAGTGACAAAAAATATTTAATAATGGTTTGGGATAAATGAAAACGTTTCTGTTTCACATGATCTACAAGGTGAGATTCTTGACTCGTTCTGGTGTATCGTATATCAATCGTGAAAGACCGGGAGTTCGTTCGAGGTATAACAAACGATAATTGTCGAGATAGACGCGTAATCAACACGCATATGTCGTCGAGTGAGAAAGACACGTGCAAGAAATAATCAAAAAATTATCGTATTGTAGGAGTTAGTTTCACCTGCTGGCGGTAGTTTCGTCACTGGTCGAAGGAAACGCCTTGGTGTCGCTGTTGGTGGCCTGGTTAATTTCTTCTGTCGTGGAGTCCGTCGCTAACTGCCAAACAGCTCGAAATTTCCTTAGTGAGTGAAATTAGAGTTGGCTTTATAGTGAACCAGTGCATACCACATGAGTCGTTTCTGATTGGTCAGAAAATATTTTTATGGTTTTGGTAAGATTTGAACGGTATTAGGGAAGTGAGTGCATTGAGGATTGGAAAGGAAAATCGACAATTTCTCTTCAATTCTCATTCAAGTAATATTTGTTCCAATTTCAAATATTTGATTTGTAGATTATTGATAATAATCAATATTATTGGTCATCGGCTTCATTCATTTTCTTACTGCCGTAATGTAGATTCTCTGTGCCTTTTCTACAAATAACTTCATGGTAATTATTTGGTTGAACTCTTCGGTATGCTACCTAGCCATTATAAATTTAAACACAGTACTAGATTGGCAGCAAGGTTATTTTATAGAAATTCTCACTTGTAGATCTTTAATCCATCTTCATGCTTTCCAGTCAACTTTGGTTTTCAAACATTTAATGTCAATGTCAATAGTTTTCAATTTTCTTGATTATTCTTCTATTTTCCGCGCTCCTTAATAATGTTTCTTTTTTTTCTTATTCTTTCACATTCGATATCCAATTGTGTCTTAGTGGCTTTACTACATTGTATGGGGAGAATTGAATAAAAAAGAAAGGAAAAGTAAGATGTCTTCAGCATTAGCAAATATATGTATTTATAGTCTATTTTCAAATGTCCTCCAAGATGTCCCAACTACGTAAATATTCTCTGTTTTGATGTGAATAATTTTATCGTGATTGAAATCAGTTACCCAGATTATTAAAACTAATAAATAATATATAACTAAATGGGCCAGGCAGTGTACTTGGACTCAGCGGAAATAGGCCGAGTAATAACATAAAGGAGAAAAGTAAGAATTAGCAGAGTTATCATTAGCCATGGGCAGTAGAAAAAAAGAACAATATAGCCTGTAGATTAAACAAAGTGTTCAGCTCTGAATTCCCTGTATGTTACACAGAGCAATATAAATCTGATAAAGGTGGGAATGCACAACGGTCGAAACATTGTGACAGCAATATCAAAGATGTGGACATTAGACCACACGTACTTACTATAAATAATATTAATCACTTATACAATACAAAACAATATTTTACGATTATCTATGTTTGCTTTTTTTTTGGTTTGCTTGTTTTTTTTTTCGTGTAATTAATTTCGGATATTGCATTTTTTTTTAAATTGGTTGAACTTGTAAAATATATAGTCTTAGAATTTGCAACTAAAATTCACCCTCGAAAAGGAAACATTAATAATATTTAAAACGTTAACTCCTCCATCTTTTCCTGTTTTGGATTGTAATTCTCGTTCATTATAAATTGAATTTCAACGTTATATTTCTGCCTAAACTCTGAAATTTTATTTGGTATTTCTTTATCTTTATACCATCAAGAGGAATAGGCAGGTTCGCTTATCGTCCGGTTCTCACTCCTCCCCACTATTTTGAACAGGAGTCGGTTAATATCTGGTTTTCTTTTTTTTCGGATTGTGTTTCCGTTTCTTTCTAAAGTATTTTCCTTATCATTTATTTCCAGTAGCTGTTTATGTCGAAGTTGCTTTATTTCTTTGCTTACGGTGAATTGATTAAAAATAATAAGCTCTAAAGGAACAAACATCGTGCCAATATTTCCAGCCCGTGATGTAGGAAATCGTATGCATTTGGAAATGCTATAGAATGAAAAACCTCTAATTCTAATATGTTTCTAATGGGAATACGAATAATAGTGTATTATTTTAAGGCCTTACAAGTAATAATTAATTATTTTATCTGTCTTATAATGTTTATTGAGAGATTGCCCGTTGGTATGATGGTGCCAGTCGACAAATAGCTTCATGGTCACGATAAACGAAAGAAATAAATCCTCGAAAGAATAACAACTCTTGTCACAAATCCAATTTTGATTAAATATATTTAGAGAATCTGCACCTGTGATAAAAGAATCAATGACCTTATCGAACATGGCTGACAACCAAATAGCTTTGGGGTAAATAAAACGTATAAAACCTTTTGGGAGCAGAAATATTAAAACATGGCACTCTCATCTAAAGGATAGATAAAACGGTAGTGAAAAAAAATGCCGGTATTTCAAGTCTGACATTCAATAGCAATTACCCCGACGAAGGCATATATATATATATATATATATATATATATATATATATATATATATATATATATATATATATATAGATAGATAGATAGATAAAAAAAATTTCCAAGAGGAAGAATCCAGGTTATATTTTCAGAAAAAAAATTTCCAAGAGGAAGAATCCAGCCAAGGAGACAACTGGCATGCTACCCATAGTCAACCCTGACGAAGGCATATATATATATATATATATATATATATATATATATATATATATATATATATATATATATATATGCCTCTGTTGTCTCCTTGGCTGGAGCATCAATATCTGTGACTTGAGGCCGATGCGGGAGTGAAAATCTCCGTTGCAGAGGTCGCATTTGTGTTGTGATAAAAAATTCTCTGGTCTGTTGGAGCTGTCATCTTGCTTTTTACAGGCCCGCCTTTCCGTGGGAACTTGTGTCAGCTTCTTCTCCCCTGACTTGAGGTGTTTGGTCAGGGTTCCTCTCTAATCGGATCGTATGACTGTCAGGTTCTCCTAGGTCTCTGTGTTGTCCTCAACTTTCATGTCGTGTCTCACGTCGCGGTACCTCACGGCGGGTCTCGTCCCAGCGACCAGCTCTCCGTACATGAGGTCTTTGACAATGGGGCCATCTGGCATGCGATAGAGGTTGCCCAAACAACGGAGTCTGCGAAGTTCTGAGCAGTGGGAACATGCTCGAGACAGGACCCAAGTGTTGGGCACCTTATCTTGCCAGTCTTTTCTTTTATTTCTGATGAAGTTTAAATAAAAACGAAACATGCTAAATTTATAAACGTTTCCTATTTGTTCTTTATTCTATGATATATTACTCTCACCTGTTACCCTCATCTTTAGTGTCTTATTCATGACGTTTCGGCTGTTGTACACGCCGGCCTTCACCAGGTAATATACGTTGAAATTTCAGACCGACCCTTTATGGGGATAGCTTGTTGTACTTTCTTTTCTGGATATCTCAGTGTTCATTTAATCCCTTTAGTAACCTTTCCATCTTTTTGGTTCACTTCTGTTGTGGTCAGGTATTGAACTCACAACTCTTCAACAAGTCACTTTGGATTACTTCGCCCAACGCTGAATTCCTCTAGGCGATGATTCCTTGTGAGTTACTAACGTCCAGTCTGTCTATAAATGCTATGTCTGCATTGGAAACACTTCCTTAATATATAAACAATGTTTCAACCAATATATGTATTTTTGTCTTTGTATGTGCATTTTTCCACGCATATGTGTGTGTAATATTTACACAAATAATTAGTATACATTACTTTGCTGCGAGATGATATTCGGCGTTCAATGTATTCATTTGACTATCGAGTTTCTCCGAAATATTAACAAAGGTTTATTCAATTAAACATTAATAAAAGGTTCACATAAAATTTAGTCGTCTCTCATCAGACCGTTTTATGCCGTTCAGTATGGTTTCCCAATTTTTTTAATGTCGAATCTATATTGTCATTTGATTAATTTAGAAAGCGTACATTAATTTAGAAGTCATTCCAGTGGTTCTAAAATTTTCTCCGCGTGAGTCATTTTCAAAAATCTGGCCAAATGTCTGAACATTTTTGAATCCATTCTTGCTATATTCGAGATTTCAACACAGATTTGTAAGTGTCATAATTTTATTATTTACATGAGCAACTTATTTATAAAAAATATATATTTATAATATTTTCTATTGCGAAGAGTATCTTTTATAATTTAAACACAAAATCTTGCATTGATTAATAACATCGCAGCTTATTGAAATATTATTCAGTACTTATGAGAGTTAGTGAAATTTATTTAATACATTACGTAGTGTGGCTTTAAAGTATACGGTCAGTGATAGCGCGATCAAAGGACATTTTCTGATATTCGGTAAAAGTGCAGATGTTCTACATATAACTCAAGCAAGTACGTGTTATTAGGAGCTGATATATTTATTATAGTATGTAGAAATACAACTTTCATTAAGCAACATTATAAAACATTCTGCGCTGAATATACTACTCTTTCTCTGAGAATTTTAATTAGTGTGTTGGCTGACACGTTTATTAGCTGATATTTAGTCTGACGTTTAATAATAATAATAATTCTTTGTGTAACTTGACACAACAGGATTATGCTGTGTAGTAAATATTCCTTTGTAAAGCAAATGTATTTACCCATAATTCAACAACTTTATTAATAGTCAAACAGCAAAGAAGATGCTCTATAAAGGTCACCAACCATATTTAATACTATAAAAATAAGCAGTAGGTTATTAATAACAATGCACAGACACAAGTGTACAGGTTCTTATGTACACACGTATGTGCATATGTGTGTCTGTGTGTATATCTATATACCTATATGAATGTACAGGGACGATGGTAAATTGTTGTTGACCATGTTTGTTGTAGTCTCTGAATATGGAATCCAGTGAAGTCCGTAATCTCTTCAATGTCAGAGGTTGGCAGTGTAGATTCGGAGAAAGTAGCGGTTGTTAATTCTTTAAGTCTTCGATATCAGGTTGGCAGTGAAGATATTTTGGGAGAGAAAACAAAATGGCTGCCTTTATACATTGAATATTTTGAGCTTTCTGATTGGTTAACCCATCTTTTGGTGAACTATAAAATGAGTCAGCTCATTTTGGCTAGCTCACTAGTACTAAAAACTACCCCAAAATTCCAACAATTGTCACCATTTTATATTTTTAATTTCGCGCAAGCGTGTCGATTGCTTTTAATTTTGCCGAGTGCAAAGTATAGTAGGATTAGTTGGGAATTGTTTGTGAGAAAAAGAGCACTAGAATGCGATTCACTTCGCCAGAAATTTGGAAACGGCATGCTCTACTTCTTGGCATTCGCGCCGGAAGCTCCAATACGAATATTTCAGAGTGTTTGGTTCACAATCTGAAGACAGTGCAGAGGATTCGGAATGAGTTGGATGAGTCTAAGGGTGCTTACGAAGGTGATTGGAGTGATCACGACTGATGGCGATTTATGCCTCTATTCATCATCCCATAGGGCTTTAGACTCAATGCGGATGCCTACCACAAATGGCTTCAGGAGATAGTACTGCCCTGGGTCTGTCTGACAATAGGACTCTACACCGTGTCACAGAAGAAGTTTATCGTTACTTGGAAATCTTTCATGCAAACAAAAACAAACTATCATCATTATGCTGTCCGTGTATTGTTTAATATATTGTAACGTAATTTTCATCTTTGATAATGGCTTATGTAAGCCGAAAGCTTAGATAGGATCAAAAATATGTATCAATATGGTAATTTTCTTTCGTCTTTCAATGATAATGTTCCAAAGCTTATCAGTCAATATGAATGGCATTTACTCAAAATAATTGAGCAAGACATGTCTATATTATTTAATGAAACATGCATCAATATATATATATATATATATATATATATATATATATATATATATATATATATATATATATATACTATACACTAGTAGATTTTTTAAAATATCTTAAATGTTTGAAATCAGGGATTTTAAAAATGTTCTTGGATTCGTTTCCGAAACATTGAACCATTTTGAATTAAACCATCGAAAACGTTTTACTCTTTAGCAATGTCATTCGCTTCAATTTTCCTGTTCCTGATTCACTCATCTTCGAACTGAAGGCAAATTTTCTTTCAGTCTGAGTTTGAAATCAATTCATCGACTCGTTTTTCCTATTCGACTAACATTTTAGCCAGTGCCATCGCTTCCCGTATTTTGCACAAACGTACACAGCGTGATCCCAATGTCCGTATCCACACACAAAGATAAAAAAAAAAATAATATTTCATTTTTCAGTTTGGTCGGAACCGCATTTGTGGCGCTGATTTGACCTGAAGCGTCCCCCATGATTATATAATGACTGCACCACTTTCAAAAGTCATGTTAAAAAATATTATTGACTTACTTTTAACATATACGGTCAAGTCATAACAATTGCAATCGGTGTTAATGAGTACTAATATTGTATTTGAATTATCATTAGCCATTGGAAAATGTCTCCATAATACAGTGTAACCCGGATGTAAGAGAATTGTCGGGACCGGAGAAGAAGTCTCTTATATCCGGGTTTCTCTTATATCCGGGTTTCGTTTATTTTGTTTAGGTAAGTATGGGAACACTTTGGGGCCAGAGAAAATCTCTCTTATATCAGGGTTTCTCTTATATCCGGGTCTCTTATATCTGGGTTACACTGTAGTAGTAGTAATAATAATAATAATAATAATAATAATAATAATAATAATAATAATTCAAACAACATATAAATTAAATCAACAAAACACTATATGATCGCGTCGATTAAGTTGACATATATTTGGAAATAGTTTGTTTTGGTTTGATTTGGTTTGTTTAACGGAATATGAAATCCTTATGAGTCATTTAATGACGGAATTTTATTTTATTTCTTTCGTAGTTTTTTCCTAAAAATTTATTGCTGGTAATTTTTCCCTTAGTGTATTGCTGGTAATGTTTTTATTTTTTTATTAAGAAAATATATTGCTGGTAATATTTTGTAATGTATTTTTATATTTTCATGCCTGGATTCCAGTTTGGTCGTTCACTATTTGCCCATTGCGTGGAAGCTAATAGGTTCTATCCCCCCCTGGTCAGGGTGGACCTGAGAATAGCAGCATTTAAGAGATAGTTCCACGCTCCTCAAAAACTTCCGATCAGAAGACTTGCTGCCGGATTTAGTTTATTGTCAGACCCGGGACAAAGGGGTGAGTTTGGTCAATTCGCTTGAGACAAACCAACCCAGAAAGAGATAATAAATTTTAGCTTTAAAACATGGCACACCGGTATCTAAAACGCGATCAATACCATTAGTGGCATATATGCAATTTTACCACTCATTAAACAAATCGAGAAATATGCAATTTCATAAAATATTTCGAGCAGCATTATTGGTGTTTCGATTGTAGCATTTTGGTGAATTTTCTATCCACTTCCCTGGAAATGCATGTTGAATAGACTCAAACACTGTGCGAACAAATATATATTATAAATGAATGTTATTGCTTTCTTTTCCTTAAAAATAACCATTTTATTAATTTTTTTTCTTCCATGGTGAATATGGTTGCACAGGCTACAAACGATTATCCTAGTATTCTGAAAACTACTTATAATTTAGAATTGAAACTCAGCATGTGGATATAGAAATCTATCTTTTTAAATGTTAGGCCTCACTGTCCATCTCTTTTTGAGCGTGAAGAGGTCTTTGCAACTCTTTGAATATTAACTTTCCTTTCAAATAATGAACATTCATGGATTGTATTTCATTTGTATTTTAAATTTTCTTTTTAACTTTTCACTGAGAGTTTTAGAACGAATAAAAATGTACGCATATCTGAAATATTTTCAGCTTTATACATTTTTTTCTTTCTTTTAAACGCGACATTCCAATTGAAATATTTCAATAAAAGTTTGTTCATATATCATTTCTGACAGTTTAGCTCTGATTTGCTAAGTGATTTCAGAATTGCCAGGGCCCAATTCAAAAATTGGCAGAGTAAAAGAAAATAAAAATAATCAGGAAAAAAAAATCGAAAATGTCAAATAAATATTTTGTAAAAGGAGAAGAAAAGAAGCAGTAATAGATGGAGGGGCGGCGGCCAATTTTGTACTTTTGCGAACATTGAATTTTCTAAATAGCTAAATATTAACAATATGAAGATTGACTGCTTTCTCTTTCAGGATTAATCTGACATTTATGAATAATAATAATAATAATAATAAAATAATAATAATAATAATAATAATACAGGAAATTTGAAAAAGAAAAAAAAAAACGGACGTTGACACAAGTTACATTTTTACTGCTACTACTACTACTAGTAAGATGCTTAGAGCCATAATACGTAGAAACACCGCTTCTAGTTCGATCACCAAAGTTAAGCAACTTTGAGTCTGATCAGTGCCGAGATGGACGACCGTTTCGGAATACCAAATGCTGTAAATCTTGAATGGTGCAAGGGATGGAGAAATTGACGGTTCAGGCGCGCGAAAGGAGTAATGCACTTACCTGGGTTGTTGGTTCTTATTGACTAAAAGCTGGTACCTTTTACTACATTTTTTAAACAGTTACAGGGACTCGTGACTTGTTACCACCGGATCCCTGAAGTGGTTATAAAGGAAATGTTTTTTTCCTTCCTTTATTTTTTCTCTCTCTCTCTCTTCTTGTAGCTCAATGCAAGTTATCAGACGATTAAGCTACGTCGAGGAAGGAAATATTTTTTCGCAAAATGTTGAGAAAATCTCAACACACACACGCACACGCACCCCCCAACCACCCCCCACCAAAAAAATAACAGAGATTCTGCAGGCCCAGGAAAGAAGGGGTAAGGCGAAGCAAGGAGTCCAACTCAGAAACCATCTGAAGGATGTCTTGTAGATGGTTGTTAAGTTGGGATTCTTGATTGGCCTTACCCCTCTTTCCTCTGCCTGCACCATCTTTGGTTTTTTTTTTTTTTATTTTTTTTAGTGTGTGTGTGTTTAAAAAATACCCAGATTTTTTCTTGACAAAGGGATAACGGCTTGAAATGAGATGTCGGAGAGCCGAGTTCGAATTCCATTCGAGTGTGTTAAATTCACTTACGCTTACAGACTCTTTTGAAACGTATGTATACATCTCTTCTTCTTCCTGCAGATATGTTTTAAAAGCCAGGATAGACTGGGCCTTGTACGCTTCGATTGAAATCAGTCTACAGCAGAAAATAACGTTGATAGACAACCACTTCGGAATACTAGGTGCTGGAAAGCTTCGATGTGCGGGTGGTATGAGAGATAACGGCTCGGATTTGGAGTCAGTGAACTGAGATCGAATTACGCGCAATATCATCTTGGGAATGGTACGAATCCATCTCTTTCAAGATGTGATTTAAATAGCAGGACAGAGAGGGTCTTAAAAACTTTCGTTGGCCAACACTCTATCACTGAAAATGAAGGCAGCCTACTGCTGGAATTCTTATGCCAAATCAATTCTGAATCGAAAAGTGTTATGGGACCTTACCCATAATAACATAATGGACTATTCCATACGTAATAAATACTGCGCCTCAAGAGGAAGCAGAGAATTCATCCCGAAGTCGGGCAGCCGGCTGACCGGCTGAACTCTCAGCCTTCTGACGGGGAGAAACCCGAACGAGGCTACGCTGAAGGGCGGAGTCTCTTTCGGGGTGGTAAACCGACCCTGAACCCATTTATACGGGTTCAAAGGGCATATTCTTGGCCGAGCCCACGGGCTCGGAGATCCCACGTTAAACCGGCAGTGTGCCACATGATGCCCTCGTGGTGGGTGACTAAATACCGTTCAGTCTGAAGTCTGGAGTGAAGTCAGTCAGAAATCTGTCAGTCAGTCAGAGCGAGCGAGTCAGTCAGTCGAGTCAGTGGCAGTCCGAAACAGAGTCGTGTTCAGACAATTACTACTAAACCTGATTGTTCGTACTAACACTTTCTACTTCTCTGTATATATTCCTGTTTGTAATATATCTGTATTATTCCATATCCGTGTTCTAGTTCTTCTTTATTGGTTCTACCTTGCACCGTGGTACAAGGAACCGGACCATAACAAAAAGAGACATGAAATCCCAAGTGTACAGCTTGCATGACACCTAAAGAAGCACTACCACTTAAAAGTCAAACATGAAAATGGAAAAGGAAAGATTGTCGTTAAAAAGGATACTACTAACACTATTACTAGTAATAACAGATATTTTTATGTTGTATTGTACATGGTCCGCATGGCTTCTGATCTTAAATGATTGCAGGTGTAAATGCTTTTTCTTGGTACATTGAGATCGACAACAGTAAATGTCCCACTCAAGATTACACATCTGCTTGTCAGTTGACTGAAATTAACCAATTGGTCATGTCTATAGAGACTGAATCACAATTATATTATCAAGAGCCTAGCAGATCCTGTTTACAAGAGATTCCAAAAGTAGCGACGCGTGAAATGTTCACCCTCTCAGGGAATTACCAATGTAACGGAAAATATAAACACTGTATACAGTGTGCTATGAAAGGTTTTTAGCCACCCTAGATTACAACAATTTTGCCTTGTGTAATGAGGTTTCTTCTTTTGCTTAGACAATACCATGTTAGTATCAACCTTCTCTTATCTATGAATGACAGTTGACTTATATTTTGCAATAAAAGTTAGCGGAAATAAGAAAATTGGTGAATATCAACAAGGGCAAATATTAGTTCGGCAAGTCAAATAGCGAAATCGCTAGGTTTTTCCAGGTTAATCCTCAAACAGTTAATAATATTGTCAAGAAATTTAATGAAGATGGCCATTGTCGTCTGTAACAATGTTCAAGGAGACCAAGCATCGTGTCTGAGGGAACGAAAAGGGTTCTGAAGAGGGAAGTCATCAGAAACCGTTGTCAGAGCACTAAAGATGTCGCCAACAACATGTAAATATCACCATATACGGTGAGAACGACTCTGAAAGAGCTATGCTATCAAAGAGGAATTGCGAAAAAGACGCCGCTGATTTCAGAGGTTAACAGGAGCAGGCGTATGGATTGGGCGAGAGAGTTTGAGAGCAAGGATTATGAATTTTGCTAGTCTTTAATTTGGTCAGATGACATTAAATTCTGCGAATATTCGAATTCGAGACAAGTAAGTTTGGAGAAATCTGAATGAGTCTTGAAACACTGAATTCCTACAGGCGACCGCAAAACAAGGAGGGATTGGAATAATGGTGTGGGGCAATGGCTGGTTTGGAAGGAAATTTGAGCTGATTCTTGTTGAGTGGTCCAAAATACTGTCAAATAAGAGAAAGGACTACTCTCTACTTTCTAAGAGAAAGGACTACTCTCACTATTTGAAACGAAACAGATTGATAAGAAAGTCTACCTTTTTCAAGAAGATGGAGCACCATGTCGTAAGAGCTAAGTAGCAAAGGCCTGGAATGAATCGTAACAAATAAAGTCACTCTCATGGGTAGCCCAGTCTTGATATGAATCCAATAGAACACGTTTGGGATCACCTTGACCGAACACCTTGAGAGCGTGCAAGCAAAATCACATCAGTGGCAACCCGTAAATTAACATGGCTTTGATCAAAACATGTTGCAATAACGTGCATATTGCACTGTGATGCATATGCTTGGTATACACAGACGGGGTGTCATGCTGAGTATATTTTTGTTCGTATATTTGAACCTCCGCTTCAGTTGTTTTGATATGCTACGCTCTCAAACGATAAGAGTAACAAAATTAACAGCAATAATAATAATAATAATAATAATAATAATAATAAAAATAATAATAATAAAGACACTTTAAAAATATCAAAATAGAAAGATCTATATTTGAAAATCTCAAAAATTTGGCACATGACGAGATCGGTAATTCCATATGTACTTGGAGCATTAGGATTGGTTGGAAAGTGTTCCGATAGACTCATTGAAGAGAATACTAGTAGTCTATGATTTAGGGAAATACAAAAATTGTACTCACAAATACAATTTACACATTACGGAGAATTTTATCTACATAAAATGTGTGTGATGTAAGTTAACTTTTATTTATGTTTTGATTTTGTAAATGAGCAGTGGAAAATGTACTGAAGCCATTTCTGACTTTAGGTCTCTCGTTGGGACATGGAAGGGTGTGTGTATACAAGAAGAATCAAAGATAATAATAATAATAATAATAATAATAATAATAATAATAATATTTTAAAATGTGGCACATGGGAACAGCAACAATCCCTGTTGTAGTTGGAGCCCTAGGAATAGTTGGAAAAGATTCCAGTAGACTAATCGAAGGGGTTGCTGGAAGTCTATGCCTCAAATAAATACAAGAAATTGTTCTTACAAGCACAGCCCAAATTTTACAAAGGGCTGTATCTATGTAAAATATTTTTTGTCAGTGGAAAATGTCACGATGCCATTTCTAACCTTTGGTCTCTGAGCGGGACCCGGAAAGAAATGTGTACATGGCAAAACTCAAAGGAAATAATAATAATAATAATAATAATAATAATAATAAGAAGAAGAAGAAGAAGAAGAAGAAGAATAGAAAGTGGATCAAATAGCAAAAGGAAAAAATAACAACCCCCCCACCATAGATATTGGATATTCGGTATCCATACTACCATAGATCATCATGGTAAAACTAAAATATCTAATAAAGTATTTCAAACAAGTTTTCTAATTTTCATGATGTAAGCCAAAGTACAGTTTGGTCAAGAACAAGAAAGAGATGAAAACACACTTGGAAAAATATCAGATTCTGTACCCAGAATGTCGGAATGCAATTTGGCATTGACAAATATGATTAATGAAGTAGAGGAACTGACGAAAGAAGAAAGTATTCAAACCCTAAACCAAGAACCAAGTGCATTATCAGAAATTCTCTGGTATGATAGAAGCGAATACCATGAAGGAAAATGAATAGAAGAAAGAACATCATGAAAGAATATCTCCATGAATAAGAAATGAACCGGAGCCAAAACTCGATATGAGAATCTTTATTCAAGGAATAAATTCATAGGTAGCTTCCAATGCAAAGAACTCTAGAATATTCTTGAAATAGGGACAAGGTGAAGGGAGAAACGCTTAAACAAAGAGCTGAAACTTATGGCGATGTATAATGAATAAAGCATCGCACATAAAAGATGAGCACACTCTATATGTTAAAATAAATAGTGTAAGAAGTGGAATCTTTAGTATGTAAGATTTTATTGATTCCTTAAAGCTGTGAATCAAAGACTAGACAAGACAAACAAGGAAAGACCACAAACAGCAACCAAGAATCAGTGCTATTACCGACAGAAGACTGAAGAGAAAATGCAGTGGGAGAGAAGAAAAAAACTGTTGCATGTCTTCAGAAGAAAAGTGAAAGGAATTGAGAGCTTCAACTCAATACATAAGACATTTAGCACCCGAGGAAGGAGATTCAGCTTTGACAGTCCAAAGAGTAGTTAAAAATTCTTGGAAATGAAATCGAACCTGAAATCTTTGAGGACAGAAAGTTAGAAGATTACAGTGGACGAATATCAGCTTGAATATTTTGTAAATGATTCTGGAATCATATATATATATATATATATATATATATATATATATATATATATATATATATATATATATATATATATATATATATATATATATATATATATATATATGAATCAAAATGATTATCATATATATATATATATATATATATATATATATATGAACTTCATTTCAATAATTTATGAGCTTCCGATGTTTGGCTTATGATTAATTAATTATGAACATGTCATTTTTTTTGTTCATGATCGATTTCATCACGATTCTTCTGATAAGATTAGAGGGTAATTATAGATTCCTATTGCTCAATAATGTTATAAAAACCTCGGAAATTTCCATTAAGATATAGTTAATAATTTATAAGATACAACGGTTCAAATTTTAATCTAACAAATGTATAATTTAGCTTTTACATGATTGTACAATTTTGCAGTTAGACACGATAAATATATATATATATATATATATATATATATATATATATATATATATATATATATGTGTGTGTGTGTGTGTGTGTGTGTGTGTGTGCATATGTTACTAGAGAACCGAATACTTGGAATCAAGCATAGATAGGTGATGTTTGCATAACCAAGTGATTTTTTTCTGTGTAGGCATGATGAGATATCGTCACAACTGAAGCGAAAATCTCTGATTTTTCAGAGAGAGAGAGAGAGAGAGAGAGAGAGAGAGAGAGAGAGGACATTTTGTATGCTTGTATAATATTCTGTGTGTGTTTGTGTGCGTGTGTGGTTTTCAAATATGGAAAAGTATGCAATTAAGCAAGCTTGTGTAGCACTAAACAAAGTAAGTTTGAAAGTCCTTTGTCGTTTGTTATGGTCTCGGGGGGCACGCCCATGGCATTGATTAATATACAAGCCTGGCGGAAAGGAACTACAGTAAGCAATTTGGCCCACATTACAAGCCCTATGTTCGTTTGCGTTTGTGGCGGAGTAGCGGATTAGCCCCCCATATATATATATATATATATATATATATATATATATATATATATATATATATATATGCATGAAATGAATATATGTATATATGTGTGTGCCTGTGTGTTTATTGATGGGAAAAGATTTTTGTAGCGATATTGGGCCATAGCTTCTCTTGACGCGAAAATCGGTAATCGAAATCTGCGCCAAGAATACTGGCTACGGACACGGTATATGTAATCGTGTACCCTTCACCCACTAAGCAACCCTATGACAGAATTAACGACTTCCTTCAACATCTTTTATGTAAATATAAAAATGTAAATGAGCTTTGACATGACTCATAATCCCTGAATTTTTTTGTTTTGGTCTCCTTTAAATCTGAGGAATATATATATATATATATATATATATATATATATATAATAAAGAAATATAAGAAAACAGTCTTTCATCCATACAACCCAGTGATATTGAGTAATTTTCTTTTATTTTTCTGGTGGAATGGGTCAATCAAAGAAAAGTTCCTTCGGATTTGTAAGGAATCCCAAATGAGAGAATTTTGGAAACATTGATTAATTCATCAGATGGGCTGTTACAGACATCTTATCGCCAGAGGGGCTGGGTCTTTTTTCTTCATCAAACCTTGGATTTCATGTGTATAAGCAGCCTTCCACTTTAAACACACACACATACTCAGACAAATACACATATATACATAAAACGATTTGACTCAAATTTAGATATACAAACTGAAACATATATATTTATATGAGTACGTATGTTCAGTCATGATCACAGTGAGAATAAATTGTGAGTTCATTTCAATTTTGATACAGATCGAACGTTGGTGATCGATGGGGTCTGCGCTGAACGTAAACGAATGTTTCATACGAGAATTCAGGAGCCCAGATCTCCTAGTTTGCGCAGTCTACTAACTTCTAAAAAATACACTCTTTTAAGATTTATTTTTAACTACACAAAGAAAATCGTAAATTCGTGTTATGCTATAATGTGCGTATGTGTTTGTATACATATATATATATATATATATATATATATATATTTTTTTTCTGAGAAGACTTTTCGAATATTCAGGACGGTAGATGCAAATAAATAAATATACTTTCAATAAATAAATATAAACGGAAGATCTACTCAAATATGAGTATCCACTTAAAATAACGTTTAAATGAATTAAAAATATGTCATATTGAATTCATTTCCTTTGTTTTCATTAGGATATGTGTTCAAAATCACTATTCACGATATATATATATATATATATATATATATATATATATATATATATAAAGAGATTATGCACGGAAAATATCTTTCAAAAATAGCAATTATGCGAACAGCACAATGCTTACGAAGTATATCTGGGAAATTACAAACAAAACGCACATCACACCAAAAATATCATTGAAAATAAGAAAAAGATCAGCAACCAATCAAAAACTTGCAAACTTTGCTTGGAGGAAAAAATAGCGACCATTTCCTTCCCAAACCAAAATAATTTATTAAATAAAAGATCCGAGCTCTTCTCAAAATTCAGAAATGAAAACAAATTTTTACTACGTTACTTAAAAATCGAAAATTGAAAAAAATATAATAAAATAAATAAATAAATAATTTGACAATAAAATAAGTAAAATAAATCAACCCAAACAAATTACCAAATCACAACGGTTAGAATAGAATAAATAGAATAAATAAATAAAAAGTAAAAAAAAACAAAATCTTTGAGCCCAAATAAATAAAGTAAATAATAATCAAATTAACCAACCATTATGACCAGAATGTTAGTTAGACTATAAGAATCAAACCAAAAATCGGACGAAATACATTTGCGACCTCTACCTAAGTAGCTCTCCTGAGCACATGTCCACGGTTTTACTTCGATTCTTTTTAACTGGGCCACCCTCCCTCTTAATTCCGGGGTGGCCCGCTGGCTTTTCCATGGTTTTGTCTCTTGGGCTCGGCCCTCTTTATTAATATCGGTGGGGCACCTTTTCACAACCCGCACCACCTGGCTAGGTGTCCCTTCTTTCCACACCTAGTGCACTTATCCTGTTCGAAGTCTTGGAGCAAACCCCACTTCGTCGGACATTCCGCTGCTCTGTGGTCCTCATGCTCACAAGTCCAGCAGACCAGTCCTTATCTACCCGGCGTGGGCTTATAGAACCCATGCCTTGTTGACCACGCTTTTCTATTGGTGTCCTCTTCCTACACCTCAGGCTCATCTACCTCCAGCTTGACCCTCCGACCACGCAGGGGTTCTTCCTCCTTCCCCCTTTCTTCCGACCTCTTGACTTAGCGCTTGCTTCTTCCCACACCTTCTTACTTTCTCCCAAATACCAGCTCCACTGCTGCCGATAATCTCAGCGGTCCTTCCTTCAACACATCGGGACGAACACGCTCGTCACCGAGTGCTTCAACATACAGATCCGCCAAGTGGGCCTGCATGACCGCAATACTTTTCACTACCTCTGGGAAAGCTAATGACGACAGCTTTTCCTCTCGGGCCCCCAATTCTCCAGGGGTTTCGTCCATAAGCTGCGTCAACTTTAGGAGGGCTCTCATGGCCTCTATCGCCGTCCCCTCGTCAGCGAACTCCTTAGTTAATAGCTCCTCCAACCTGTCCCATGTTAAGTGGGGTTCACTTTCTAAGAGTCCTTTTACAAACTCATACGCCCTCCCTCTCGTGGCATCATATGCCAAATAAAGGGTCTCCTGGTCTGTGAGTTTATATATTACCCGGCTCTTATCTAAGATTGCCAGCCAGTTTTTAAAATCCCTTTTACTACCGTCAAACGCCGGGACCCTCGGTCCACCCAATACTCCTCTCAGGTCTGCTGGCAATCCCTATCTAACCCCATCTTCCTCTATGTCTATTCTATCCGATTCATAGTCAGACATATTTAACACAGCAAAAGAAAAAAAAATATGAGCAGCTACAATCGAAATTTTGAAGATCAAAACAAAGTGTCCTACCTTTTAGACGATTTTCCGCTCATTCTTCTCAGGTTCCGGTTTGTCGTACTAGAGTATCTGGAACCGTATGGTTATAGCCAACCAAAGTCCTTTGGTTCCTACTCTGTTTCGATTTGAGTCCTTGAGACGCTGTGCGGCAGCGGTTGATCCAGGGTCTTATCCTGCTGTCACGGCACCAATTGTGACGTCCCCAGACGCTGCTGCTGCTCGTTCCTCGCTCGTTCGGGTGTCGCCGCTCCAAACGTGACGTCCGCCTGTCTGCGTCAGTGGTGCTATCCCGTCCTGTGACGACCAACTAGCTTGGTATCGGTCGTGGCACCCAAATGTGACGTTCTAACATTTTGCTGATTCGGATGGGAATCTGGTTAGAGTCGATATCAGCCTGGTTGTTCTCAAATCGCCTCCAACGTCTGGTTACCGAATTAACTACTTTGATCTCCAGTCTGCCTACCCACGTTGTGAATTGATCTTAGGCAGACGAAATCAATCAGTCGTCTGGGCCGTAATGCAAGTCGAGTTCGAATAAGGGTGGTATCGCACACGTAGATGCAAAAGAAAATAAAATAATAACTCGAAAATTTCAAAGGTATCAAAAAAAGAATAACAATACTTTATATCTGGTTGCTAGATACATAGGACTGCGTCTACCTCCCGAACCGCTATATGGATTCGTGACACGTTGTTTTTGTTAGGCGAGTCCTAACATCTTAAGTTGTTTGTTCTTTAAGAAACTGGTTCTTGGTGTGTCTTCAGGCGATAGACGTAAAACTTGTTTTGGTGGTATGAGTCTAAGTCGCTCTTCAAAAATAAATTGTCCTTGGATTGAAGATGAGTTCGGAATTGCGTGAATCTTTCAAGTCAGCTATCTTCGAGACGGGACCCACTTCAACTGCGAACTGGAAACTCTGGAAAACTGAACTCAACTGAACTGATTTTCGCTCGCTGCGACTTTGCTTATATGGACGCCGAACAAAACCGGGGTGGGCTTTGTCGGGATTTGAGGTTCCCTGATACTTCCAAATCCACAATCCCCTTCTGTTGTTTTCGGTCAGGAAAAATTTATTATTTCCATTTTTGGAAGCCTTCTCTTACCCCCACATTCTTTCGTTCTCGTATGGGTCTCTTACCATACTCTCAGAGGGCGTCAACGGTCTTCCTACTCCCTTGCAGTAACATCTCATCCTATCCCCTTAGTGGGTGGTGGCAGGGCTCCCCCCTGCATCACATGATCACCTCCGCCTGGCTCTCGTTAACATTCATCCAATGGGCGATCAACAGTGTGGGTGTGACCAGACTAGCGTTTTTTTTTTTAAAAAAAATATATCTTGCTCAAAGAAAAAAATTATCTCCTCTTTTTCTTTTTTCTATTTCCTTTCTTTCTTTTCTTTTCTCTCTTCTTCTCTGGCCACCAGCAGAACAATACGACCGTAGTGTGATAATCTCAATTCTTATCCCAAATCACTTTCATCTGGACTTCGTCAATCAGATTTTCTCCAATTGTCAACTGGGTGGTCATCTAGCGAAATACAGCCAAATTTTCGTCCCGATAAGGTAGTTTCGCTATCCTAGCCGTATTTGCACTCTTGGTGCCGATTTCTGATAAAATAGTGTCACCGTTAGATTCCAACACAACCCAGATATCTTTTCTCTCAATCGACAAAGACTTAACCTAGGGTTGGGTTCTCTCTGTGTGTGGTCAGGACATTCTTATTAAATGTTTATCTCTTTAGAATTCTGTGGAAGCCCCAAATGGCATTCCCGTGGCACAGTTAAATTTTTATCTATTCTGTCCCGGAGGTTAGCTAGCCGATCTCGAATTCGTCAATTAGCTTTTCGCTAGCACTTGGTTCTCGGCGCCAACAACTGATACGATGGAACGACTTCGCCATTTTTCTGATAATATAAGTTCGCCACCACGACACAGTTATTTTTTATCTATTTAGAATTCTTGACAATGGAAAACCTTCAACATTTTTCATTATCAAAATAACATCGCTAAATGTCCCTTTTGTGATGGCTTTCCTCTATCATCTAAGTTTTTTTTTAAACTCTAGCCTCTCTTTTTCTTTCCCTTCTTTTCTTCCTTTTCCTTGCAGCCTTAAATGGTGTCACACATAGCTATAACATTTATATTACGATAAAAAATACTACGTTACTTAAAAATCGAAAACCGAAAAAAGTAAATAAAAATATACAGTATAATAAAAAAATAAAAAAAAAATAAAAAAACAAATAAAATAAATTAATCTATATTCATCCAAATAAATAAACTAACTAACCGATCCCGATAAATTAACGGATAGAAAAATAAATAAATAATGACAATAAACCCAAATAAATACATAAAGTAATAAACAAATTAAAACCTGCTCCGGGAAAAATAATATTTCGAATAAACTACAAAAACCAAGCCCAAAATTGAGCATGCAGTTTTAACTATCTTTCCAAACCTAAAGAAAACTATTAAATAAGCGATATAAACACATTTTTATTACGTTAATAAAAACACCGATTAAAATAAAAGTAAAAAAATAAATATATAAGATAAGAAAAAAATAAAAGTAAATAATGATAAACAAAATAATTTAACCCAAATAAATAAAGAAATAAACGACTTCCAGCAAAATAACTGCCAAAATAAATTACCCACAATGCACCACTGACCCGTATATATAAATAGCCGAGAAAAAATAACAGCACTCGTGGCCAGACGATTGCGTCTAGCATGAAACAGACAGTCGCCTCTAAGTGTTGACTTCAATGTTCAATGTTCACTTATATATATATATATATATATATATATATATATATATATATATATATATATATATATATATTTAGAGAAATATTTCTCCTCCCGATGAAACCAGTCGAGGAATCTAAATGAAATAATAATAAAAAAAACGAAAGAATATTAATCTACAACCCAGTGTGTCTGAAGATTTTAATTTTTTCATATTTTTTATTGTTCAAAATATATATATATATATATATATATATATATATATATATATTTGTACAGCGCAAACTTCATATTCTCCAAGGTCTCTTATAACAAAAGCAACACGAGACAAAATTTATTGCGTGCGTGGCAGCAACGTGTTGAATTGCATATAACAAACATTTTCGCATGCTAACAGTTTCCAGTCACCTCCATTATATTGGAACTCATGTCTTACAATCAATTCCATAAATACAACAGAAAAAATTTAATTTAAATTAATTATAACAGACCACGGTCACGATTGCTTGTCTTTACTCACCATCACAACGAAAGGCAGATATTATCAGAGTTATAATATGTTTGTCTCATTAATTTACAGCTGAGGACGACCTTGGATAAAATCTAATGTACTTAGGTAGGAAACAACTACGGTGACTTCTTTTATTAATTTCATCTTAACTTCACGAATCTCATTAGAGAACAGAAAAGGAAATGTATAAAATAAATAGACACAATATGTTTTTAGAAATGTGTTATTGTTAATTGTAAGGATTTCGGATTACATCTATTCCTTCGTAGTCCTGTTATAACCGGGATGTAAAAAACAAAAAACAAATCTATTTCCATACCTGATGATGTCTGTATGAACAGATGAAAGCTTGTAAAAAAATTAAAAAAAGACCTTATGCAACTGGAATTTATAAACAGGTATCATAAAATTCATCTACAGGTTCGGGGTTAATGTGTTTTATTAAATTTGTTTGCGAAGATGTATTCTCGCCATTTATATCATTAACTTCAATATCTGTTTTTTTATGAATGATTCATGTAACATATATATATATATATATATATATATATATATATATATATATATATATATATATATATTTATTTATTTATTTGAACACACTCTGGGGAAAAAATGAGTTTGTAAATAGTGACTATAACTGCTAGTATTCCTCTTCAATAAAACGAATCGAGTTCTCTCAGTCACTGGTATGTTTATCTAAAAATAAATATATGGTTAAATTCACCCTGCCGGGCGCCAACGGCTTAGGATATTTCTCCGACTGATTTTTTTAAATTCAGACGGGTTTCAATCCTAGCTAGAAGCAACTGGACTTCTAGCCACACTGATGAGCTGTGATACAGCAAACAGTCTGTCTCTGGATGACAATATATATATATATGTGTATGTATGTATGTGTGTGTGTGTGTTGTGGTCGTGTTAGGGCCCGAAATAAAGTCACAAGAGAGGAACTGACTTAAATATATTAACAAAAACAGTAATACAAACATATAAAATGAGAGTGTTTCAGCGATCCGAATGTTACGACTGTTACAGCCAACTTCCCATCCAAAAGGCAGTACCTATTCGTAAACCTTTTTTATCAGTTTCCATGCGTGTCCATGTAAAAATGGGTAAATATATATATATATATATATATATATATATATATATATATATATATATATATATATATATATATATATAATAAAAGGCTTAAACACTAATATTCCATGGTCATAATTTATTCCATTGGAATCGTAAATACGATCCAATTCATCAGACCTACAAATTCGCGCCTATGTGTATTTATATACATGTATATGTTATTGTGTGTATTCGCATGTGATTTTGAACATAGAAATATAGTTCTTGCTGGATTAGATAATCGTTATATTTATTTATATATATTTATATTTATTTGTAACCTTGTAGTCGATATTAAAATTGTCAAATTTTCTCAATTACAAAAGTTGGCCCTTTTTTTTGAAATGCAATTTTATATTCCTTTGTCCCATCTCTCTCCCCCATATCGTCTTTCCCCCCTCTTATTTATTCTAACATTAAATTGTCTATGGTGTGTGTATGTCACCATGAAATGTATCATTATGCCTTAGACATCCGTCAACATTCATTCTTTTCTCTTATTTAAACCCCTTCCTCCCATATCTCCTAAAATACTCTCCGTTAAGGTTTAATCTCCCCCCTCCTCATACTTACACTCTCTCTAAATTCTGTTTTTATTTCCGGAGTTGTTTTTTTTTCTGTTTTCTTTTTTAATTTGTAGGTCTGATGAATTGGATCGTATTTACGATTCCAATGGAATAAATTATGACCATGGAATATTAGTGTTTAAGCCTTTTTATTATATCCTTACTCTGTCCTGACATTGAGTTCTACCTGGATTCTTCCTCTTGAATTTTATTCAAAAAATATACATGTATAACTATTTATATATTTTGCATATGTATGTATATTTTCCACTAATATTATATATATATATATATATATATATATATATATATATATAAATATAAGACACAAACAAAATTATTACATTAAATATTTATTCAACTAAATATGAACCATTTTGTTGCACACTCTTTATCCATTTTCCTTCAACTGAAATATTCCGTCTTCCCAGATGTTTTTGGGAATCTCTGCAAAGTTCTCATTAAGGTTGTTCTTGATGTCATCCAAAAAATTTAAACTTTTTACCATTGAGATTATTTTGCAAGGACCTGAATAAATGAAAATCCAAAGGTGCAATGTCTGGTGATTAAGCCGAGTTGAGTAACACATTCCAGCCAATCTCTAACAATTTTTGCCGGGAGGGCAAATAAAAGCGAGGTCTGGCATTATCCTGAAAGAAGATAGCAAATTTCCTGTTTGCCAATTCTGGGCGTTTTTCTTTAATTGTCGCGTTTAACTCGTCCAGTTGCGAGCAGTACTTTTCAGAATTAATTGATTGGTTACGTGACAGAAGCTCATAGTTGAGGATTCATCTTCAATCCCAACAGATAGAATGATTTTCTTAGATAGAACTTCTAGTGAGGTGGCTAATGTTGGCCCATATCGATTACCCAGGATCTCTTTCACTGAACATTGTTGAAAACACCCCATTTCTTATCACCCGCCAACTGTTTGCTTAAAAAGGCTGCCTTTTCATTACTTTTATAGAGCAAATCCCTGATAAAATGCGATCGAAAAGATTCTTTTCACTCTGATCCTGTGACACCCAAAAATCGTAGTGATTTGAGTACCCAAGCTTCACTAAGTGCTTATGGATGGTGGATGTTGATAAATTTAGTCATTTTGCCAGTTACCCGTTTTGTAATACGGATTATTTTCAATAAGCTTCTTGATTTATTCGTCATCAGTAGTGAGGTGTGTGCCTTATTCAATAAGGCTACAATCACCATCTTTAAACTTAGTTAATCACTTCTATACAGTTTAGTCAGCTACACATCACATTTCTTTTTTGTTGCTTGCGTGGAATTTTTTGCATTTACTGTATAAGAAAGTATCAAGAGTCTAAAAATGCATTTTTTCTTTTTCATAAACAAAAATTAAGTAAATTTAAACTTTCTTTCACAAGAGATAGTTTGAAGTATGCTCTAATCGGAAATGTAATCAAGTTATATCTGCCGATAAATTGGACGTGTTCTAACGTGTTGGAACATGAAAGACTAAAAATCTGCATTTTCCAGTTTACAAATAGCGAATCTTTACAACAATCATAGCAACATCTGCAACCTTTGTCAGCAAGAGAAATTAGGTATAATAACATTTCCACACCAAAAAGAAACTTTTAAACCAAACATAGGAAAAGGTGACCCAAATATTCATACTAAAAATTTCCTTTTGGTTTCATATGAATTGAGAATAAAAGAACGTATGTATATTTCATTCAAATCCCCCATCGATACATTTCCAATAAAATTGATTTCCCCTCCTCTCCCTAACTTCTTACAATATATCAACTCGTGCGCTTATCATTTTTTTTATTTTTTAAATATAGCGTTAATAATTTTGTATTTAAAAAAATGAAACGTTAGCAATTAAAATTACCAAAATCGCCTATTTCAAATCTGACCATTAACTCTTATTACACACACACACACACACACACACACACACACACACACACACACACACATATATATATATATATTTTTTATGGGAACTTACCCATAATAATAATGGACTATTCCTGACATTATAAATACTGCGCCTCTCAAGAGGTATAGGGATATTGTAAGACGAGGAGAGATAATTGAGAGCATATTGTAAAGACATTGGAATAGTGATACTTGTCGAGACAACATAGTTCACCATAACCAAATCTGATAGTCATTACTAATACTTCTACTTCTTTGTATTATATTTCTGCTGTAATATATCTTTGTATTCCATACCTGTGTTCGTGTTATTCTTTCATTGGTTCTAACCTTTTTCACCGTGGTACAAGAAATCAGGACCATAACATACATACATATATATATACATATATATATATATATATATATATATATATATATATATATATATATATATATTGAACAAATTACAATAAAAAACATTTACATCGCTACAAAAAACGTTCATGTTTCAGAATTAAGATCGTAATTTTTCAGGCAATGGATGGTAAATGATTTATTAGGGAAATTAAGAAAAAATCATTACCACTTATCGTAAGTTCACTTAGTACTGTAATATGAAAGTTTTTGTGTAGTGATATTACTGCAATATATTATAATAAAATAATTATGATAATATTTGCTCTACTTTTTATTGAGCATATTTTTAAGATAAATGCTACGAAGTCTGGACTTTTATTCCATCTGTTCTTTCACCCATTTGTATATATAAATCACGATGGGAGCGCATCATCGTAATTTCCCACCTGATGAATCGTTAATAATTTTTAACGTTGAAACAAAATATACAGTTTTGTGGTGGAAATGTGCACGTTCTAATATAACAGTACATAATCAATAAAGATTTATTGGTCTATTTTTGTATTGAGCCCTGTTTTAAATTAATGTTTTGAATGCTGAAATCTTACTCTTCGTTCTGTTATATATATAAATATAAATTCACCGAACGTAAATCGTTTTAACGTCGATTATATATATTTATATATTTATACATTAATAATATATTCAGAATTTTATTTTAATTATATATTTAATTAACGGATATATATTTAAAATTTTTTGATTTGAATAATATTAGAATTAATGTTTTTTCACAAAATGAATAATCGTGGATCCATATATTTTTGTTTTTTCAATTTTTTTTTTCTGTATTTTTAAAATCATACTGTCGGATTTATATCCATATATTTGCTTATACATACTGTCTACTGAAAATACAAACCTGAATTTACTTTATAACGTGGAAGATTTCAAGCTTGGACGAGAATAATAGATCAAGTAAGGAATGGAATTTTTTATCGAACTGTTTTTAGAACTGTTGCATCGTTTTTTGAAATCATTTTGGATTTGCATTGTAACGGGAAGGACTTTCAAGCTTGTTGAAGATATAAGAACCAATTGTTTCACTACGTATTCCATCATCAATGGAAGAGATTTCTTTAACTTTTTATAAAAATTTTTCAATCGACTTTTTGATATTTTAATTTTTTTTAAATCATCTTCGAATACGTCTTAACAACATCGCCCACGTGACGACTACGTGATCATATTTAAACAGAACGCTGATCTGTATAAAATTTCAGTTATCTGTTTGAATTAGTTGGGCTCTTATGTCCATCGTCTTTTGTGTTAAATTGTTATAAGTTATAATGTTAATTATGTTTAAATGAAAATGTCCATGAAGATGGTCTTAAATAGACCGAAACGTCCGACGTCGACTTTATTTTAACATTAATAATGCATATTCAGAATTTTGTTTTTTTTTCTGTATTTTTCTTTTTCATACTGTCGGATTTATATCCATATATTTGCTTATATATATATATATATATATATATATATATATATATATATATATATATATGTGT